>VUJU01000148.1:114706-160667 GCA_009835225.1 Aphis craccivora | reverse complement strand
ATTTTTATACATTTAGCTAATGTTATTATTAATTATTATCTATGATATTTTGTATAACAGACCGGTACCGCCCAGCATTTTTTTTTCACCGCACAATTTGATTTACTTTTCATTTTTTACCTCATCAATTTACCACAATACCAACTTTTAATAACTAATTTTATTATCAGAACAACGAATGAAAAACAATTTTTATGTATGTATTGGTGATTATTGAAAAAAATTTGTGTTGAATGAGTTGATGTTTATAATTTTGTTTAAGCTTAAGTTACCAATATATGTTCGTGGTTACCACAATATCTAATATCATGATACAATTCATCAGGTATCACTTTATCAGTGATTCGTCGTTTGTGGATTGTGTTTGAAATGTTGGTTAAACTGAGTTGCCGAATCGAAACACTGATTCGACTCGTTCAATTCTTCAATTCATTTATTTCATTTCAAAGAGTCTACTCATTGAGTCGAGTAGTTCGCGAGCTACACATCCCTAAAACAATTAATAATTCGATTTTTCATTAATTTCTAGAATAAGAAATATGACTTTGTTCCAAGGTAGATTACCTATTATGCTTACTAGATCTGATTGGTAAATTATACAATTTTGAATTTACCAATTTATATTGATTATACTAATAATAAACTTGTATAAACTAGAAATTTGTGAGTCATTAGATTATAATGAGCTGGTTGAAATTGTTACTGCAGCAAAAGCTAGAAAAAAACATTTTTGATGTTAAAATGTTGATTTTTTTTTTTAATTTTTGTGTAGGTAACTTGTATTAATTGTACCTTAATATTTGATCAGTACATATTTTATTTTAATACGAAAAATGTATCTAATAGTGCATAAACAAAATAATATTTGTAATTTTAAAAAATAAATCCAAATTCAAAAGTGTACGTTTAATACTTTGTTTAATTGTATACATAAAAAATAAAATATTTTTTCCACTTAATTTTTATAGGGCCCATGAAAAAAATCTGCTTTGGGCCCCGCAAAACCTCCCGCTGGCGCTGTATTTGGTAATCGCCAATCGAATAGGTAATAAACACAATTGAACGTTAGCAATAATTTTCAGTAGTAAGATAGGCAACTTTGTTGCAAATTGACTATTAGCATTAGATTTTGGGAACCCTTGAATTTTCTTATCAAATATTGCTGGCGAACCATACAATTATTATATGATACATTGTTATTTATTATTGTTATCATCAAATTTCGCAAAACATCGCCGCCCGCCGGCGACCAAACAATTTTGAATTTCATCCACTATAAATTTTAATATATAATAATTATTATTATACTACTTAGAGGTATTGATTCGATCGTGATTTCATTGTGTATTATGAAATAACACAAACATATTTGCTTAATAGTTGATATAATTAGTTATTATTTATTAAACACTTTAAGCAATAATACAGGACACCCGTCACCCAGGACAGATGTACAAAACGTTTAAAAAGTGACATACAATTTGTCATGATTTCTCTCCAAAGCTAATTTGCATATATATTTTGGTCATTGGTTAAAAGTATTTCATATTATTTCAACTAACCAATGTTAACTCATTACTGTTAAGTATTAATTTTATGGAATTTTTAATTTTGTTTTTATTATGGTGATGGCTTTAAAGTATTTTTTTAATTTTACAATAATTAACCGGTGCCAATCTTGAACATGCCTTATAAGTATATTATACTTTCATATTTATGCTGAATTTGTAAATAATTAATATTTTAGATGTCTGGTCAAATCAAGCCAATAAATAAATTGGATGTTCACAAAATATGCTCTGGTCAGGTAAATTGTCCACAAATAATATTTGTATATTTATATATTATGTTACTCTAGTGATGCATCTATTATAATATTACATTTTTATACATTTTTTTGAAGGTTGTATTGAACTTGGCTACAGCCGTAAAGGAGTTAATAGAAAACAGTTTAGATGCTGGAGCCACTTCAGTTGGAATTAAGCTAAAAGAATTTGGTAAAGATTTGATAGAAGTAACAGATAATGGAGCTGGGGTTCATCCAGACAATTTTGAAGGACTTGGTATGATTATATTGATATTTTATAATACTGATACACTAAGAACAATCTTTTTTTGTAAATAGCTTTAAAACACCATACATCCAAAATTCAAGACTTTGCTGATTTGACTTCAGTAGAAACATTTGGTTTTCGGGGAGAAGCGTTAAGCTCATTATGTGCTTTAAGTGATGTAATAGTGACCACTAGACATTCATCACAAGAGTGTGGAATTAAATTAGTGTTTGATCATTCTGGAAACATTAAACTGAAAGTCCCTATTGCTAAGCAAGTGTGTTTCTATACAATAAGTACCTAATAACGAATAACACTGTAAAATAAATGTTCTTTATACTTATATATATAATGAAATTACATGTTAATTAGATTGGAACAACTGTTACTTTATCTAATTTATTTTCTTCATTACCTGTAAGACATAAAGAGTTCCATCGAAATTTAAAAAAAGAATTTGGAAAAATGATTCAAGTAGTGACTGGTTACTGTTTAGTTTCTACTCAAGTGAAGTAAATTAATTTTTTAATATATTTATAAAAATCTTAATGGTTAATTTGAAATGAATACCTAATCATTCTTTTTTTTATATAAAGATTATCGTGTATTAATCAAACAAAATCTTCGAATAATGTTCTTTTATCAACACATGGTAGCAACACAGTATTAGAAAACATATCATGTATTTATGGTTCTAAACAGGTAAATTATTTAGGATCTGTATCTGTAATGTATGACTTTTTTATTGAATTAAATATTTTCAGGCTAACAGCTTGTTAGTTATAAAAAAAGTCATTCCTGTAGATGAAGTAGATGATACATCAAATATTTTTGAACTAGATGGTTATATATCTAGTTGTGATCATAGTGGAGGCAGAAGTTCCAAGGACAGACAGTTTTATTTCATTAATTCAAGACCATGTGAACCTTTAAAAGTACTCGAATTTTTTTATTTTCATAAATTTAAGCATTTTTAGTTTATTTTCATATAGAATTTAGATATTACTTTACATCTTATCGATTAATTTGAACCAAAAATCAAAATCTACAAATCAGATGATTTTAATTACAATTTCTCTAAGAACAGATTTTTCTATAGCCGTATAATTTTAATAATAACAAAGATAAGAAAAACACTAAATAGTAAATATAGATCAGTTAAAAATTAAAATAATTTAATACATAATATGATATTTTTCCATTTTTTAAATTAGATTATTAAAACAGTTAATGAAGTTTACCATCAATACAATCAAAACCAATATCCATTTGTATACTTAAATATAACAATTGCAAGAGCTGAAGTAGACATTAATGTAACACCTGATAAAAGACAAATATTTTTGTCTAATGAAAATTGCTTAATTTCAATAATTAAAGTGAGTATCCATATTTATTGTTAAGTCAAATAATTTATAAAATTTTACATCAAATATTTAACTTTCAATATACCTATTCTGTTTTTAAATATTGATTTTATTAAAGGCCAGTTTAAATAGATTATTTGAAAATATTCCATCTACTTACAAGATAAATACATCATTGTATGAATCAATATCGACTAAAAGACCATATGAATCAACTACAGAAAGTAAAAATTGTAAATGTAAGAAAAAAACTTATATTTTTTATTTAATATAGGAATCATATTTTATTTGTTTTACAGTTTACTTGAAATAATCAATTCTTACATTAAATTTTTATAAAGTAATGAATATAAAAATTAAAATGTTAAGTATATATAAACGCTTATTTATGTTTTATAAAGTGATTTATAAGTGAGATTATGACATTATTATTATTGCTTTATTAGTAATTAATAATAATTGTATAATACAAAAACTATATTGTGTAAAAAAATAAAACTCATTAAATATTTATATTAAAAAAAAAATAAAAGCATTAATCTCCAAATACTTACAAATTAATTTTACTTTAAAATAAATAAATACCTTAGAATATTCTATAGTTCATATAATAATATATTAATGATATTACTCTAGTTATTAATTGCTTATACAATATTGTCTTAATTATTGATAAAAATATTTCAGTACTAAAGTTGGATGTAATTAGTAATGAATATGAAAGAAAAGAAACACCTAGTCATTCAGAACAAATTAAAGCTAAACTAAACAGATGGAAATCTAGTAATTCTAAAATAGCAGCAGTTCCTGAAACTATAGATACATTTTTTAAACCAAAAATGGAACATATTGATAATGTTCAAAAAAATAATGTTGAGGAATTATTAGACAATAATGTTGAGGAATTTACAGAAAATAATGTATCCAACAGTCTATTAAAGTGTATCGATACTATTGAAATCAATAGCAAAGATGAAAATACTGATGGACAAAAACAAGAAAACATTAAAAGTGATAAAAAAAATTACACATTTATTAATAATTCAAAAAGTCAAAATATTGAATTATCTGAATGTTCTTTTAATAATTCAAATAGTGAAAATACTGATGATAATAAATTTTGTTTAAATAATGTATCTGATATATCTGATGCTGAAGTAGATATTAAATATGATTCGATAAAGATGAGTGAAGTTAAAAATGTATCTGTTGAAGATGATATCAATATTTATTATGATTCGTCAAAAATAAAAACTGATGTTAGTATAGAAATAGACACTTCTATAGCCCCCAAGGAAAGAAAATTTGCAGTAGTCGAAACTAACCTTGAAATAATTAAACAAAGGTTGAGAAATTTAAGATTTCGAACATCTGAAAAACAGAAATCAAAAACAAGATTTTATGCAACTATTGATCCAAGTAAAAATCAACAAGCTGAAGGTGAATTAAGTAGAGAAATTTCTAAAGATATGTTTTCTAAGGTAAGTATTTGTAGTATTAATTTATTTAAATACATACAGTACAATCATTATTTCTTTATAGATGAGTATTATTGGTCAATTTAATTTGGGTTTCATCATTACTAAACTTGATGCTGATTTATTTATAGTTGATCAACATGCCACAGATGAAAAATATAACTTTGAAACATTACAAAATACAACTAAAATCACGAGCCAAAAATTAGTGGTGTTAGTAATGATTTTAAGTAAAAACTAAAACTTTTCTCAAATCAAAATTTAAAGAAATTTTGATTTTAATACTTTGTATGAACAATTTGAATACATTTAGATATCTAGATAACAGCAAAAAAACTTTTTTTTATAAAACTGATTGTATAAATTGTATTTATTTATTTATTTTTGTAGACCTCAGCAGTTAGAGTTAACTGCAGTTAATGAAATGGTATTAATGGAAAATATTAATGTTTTTCAAATGAATGGATTTGATTTTCAGTTCCAACAAGATGGTAAGTTTCACTTATTCCTATGTTGAAATATTTTTATGGTTTTAAAGCATATTATATATATGTTTAAGGTGAACCAACAAAAAAAGTTAAGTTAACTATGATTCCAATGAGTAATAATTGGAGTTTTGGTAAAGAGGATGTTGATGAACTTTTGTTCATGTTACAAGTAAATTATAACTTTATGTTATGACATAAACTTTAAAAGTATAAAATAATTTATTTTATTTTAATGACTAATAACACATTATTTAGGATGCACCAAATACTCTCTGTAGACCTTCAAGAGTTCGTTCAATGTTTGCTTCTCGCGCTTGCCGTAAGTCTGTTATGATTGGCACAGTATTAAATTTAAGTGATATGAGAAAACTTATTGATCACATGGGAGATATTGAACAACCTTGGGTAAGATAAACACAAAAAAATAACCCCCAGCCATAAGGCATATACATGTCAACAAATCAAAACCAACTATTGACTTTTTGTTAATATTTTCAATGTTTAATTATAATTATAATTTATTTGTGACTTGATTTTTTTTGTTTTAGAATTGCCCGCATGGAAGGCCAACAATGAGACATTTAGTTAACCTTTCATTATTAAACGTTAATAGAGAATGAATATGTACTTCAAGAAAATTATTTATTTACTAGTACACAAAAAATTAAATAACTTAATAAATCATAAAGATTTATAAAACAAAATTGACAATCATTTTTTAAATATTTTTTTTTATTCGAAAATTCTCAAACAATATTTATTTAACAAATTTTATAAATAAAAAAAAAAAAACAAAAAAAAAAATTAATTTAAGTACCATACAGAAATTAATAATTATACGCCAATAAATGATAATTAACTAATTTAAACTCAATTTTTAGTTGTATGATTTTACTTTAACTTCATACTGGCTTAAACCATTTAGGTGTTTTCCCACTATTAGTTATGGTTTTGTTTTGTTTATTTAATACAACTGTTTTAGTATTTTTATCCTCTGATTGTTTACTTGTTTCTGGCTGCTCATCACCTAATGTATCATTATTTGAAGAGTTTGGAATTCTTTCTTTTCTGTAATTAATTATTAATTATTAATTTGATTAATAATTATAGTATAAATATAATATAAATTGTATAATAATTGTTAACTTTAAAACCCATTTCATAGTCATGCGTAATACACACATTACATAATAATATTGTATACTGAGATATAGTAAATGATTTTTAATCATTAAATATAATATAATATATAATTAATATAAAGTTATTAATGCTAATAATATATTAAATAACTCATATCAGAGTATTATTATTTAATTTTATTTAATACTTTTCTCTGGAAAATTTTATTTTTGTCTATTACTACATAGCTATATACATAATATAAACAACCAACCTAACAAGATAAGCAGCTATTGAAGCTTGACACCCAGATACAATTTTCTGTTTCAGTTCAGGTTTTAATTGATCAGTTTCCATATTGCAAGAAAAATGTATCATTGCTGATGGCACACATCCACATTCCAATAAAGTTTCTTCAGGTTTCAAAATAGTCTTAGGGGGTGTTGTAACTGTGAAAATATTGACAAATATTAAATATTGTATAGTACTATTGAAATAATAAACATTAAAATTCAATTGGTTCTTACACAAACTAAAGTCTAAAGACTCATCAATGAGATATTTTCGAATAAAATTTATTACATCTAATACAGTTTCAGTTGATTTGAATATAGTTTGTAACACTAATCTGTTTGGAAAATGTATTCTAATAATACACTTGTTGTATTTATGAAGTAAATTTAGTTGATTTTGAATTTTTCCTAATTCCCGCATTGCACTAGTACACAATTGGCCGTCTTCTAATTGAGCCCTGAAATAAAAATAAACATAGTTATAGTAAATAACTAAATATACCTAACTAGTTTATTTATAAATTTGAATACATAGTTTTTATTCATTTTTAATATTAATTGGTTATAGTCTGGACATTGATGATACACACTATTTACAATTTACATTATTTAATTATTAAATAATTATAATAAACTATCAAATATTTTTATACAGACTAAATAGTTTTAAAGTTATTAAATTAACAGAATATTATTAGAATAGTTAACACTATTGATTAAACAGAAAAGAGTTTACTATTTAACATAACCATTAAATAAACTAAATACTACATTTATTCAAACAGTTAATTAAATGAATTTTGAATGCTATAAATTATTGATTAATAATTTGTGTATCTGATAACACATTTAAATTTGTAATTTCTGGGGTAAAAATTAATACATAACAAAATTTAAAAAAAAAAAAAGATATTTCATTCTAATATACACTTGTTGTGCTTGATCAAATACCTATATTTAAAGATAAACATTAACTTAAGAATTAAGATAAGAAATACCAAAATAAATATAGGTTTACTTAAGATATTTAGTGTTATTAAGAGTACATCATATTCACATGCATTATCTCAATCTCACAGTAATGCATATTATGGACACTTTAACTATCTGATGAATTAGTTTTACTTTAAAACATCATATATAATTTATTTATTTTTAGTATTTTATCATAACCAAGTTCTATACATATTTATATAGATTCCTTTGAATATTAAATTTTCCATGTAAAGCATTAATAAGACTGAGAAGGCATATAATATAAAATGTCTTCTTAAGTATTGTAAAATTTACCGTGAATTTTTCAAATCTCTTAGTACAAGAGTAACATCTTTAACAGTTGGTTGAAAGAAATCATCACCTTCATCTTGATACAACACTGAAGTACCATCCATAATATCAAATAACAATGTGTCACGCTCATCTAACTAAAATACATTTTAAATATTAATTAACTATTATCTAAAACTAATAGTTATTATTTATTACATACATTTTTATTGTATTTTACTATAATAATGCAAATTAATTTTTCTTATTTTTGTATTTTATTACTCTCATAATATAATTCAGTATTAATGACTTAAATATTAAGGGATGGTAAAAAAAAAATGGATAAATGGATAATATATTTTTTTTGAGTTGTGTAACTTAATACAACTTATAAACTCTAAGGGACAAACAAACAAAAAATAAGTTATTGAAACTTGACTGTAATTTAAACTTATTAATGAGTAGGTTACAAATAAATATTTGTATAAATATTTATATTATGTTTTTATAATGTTAATAAAAGGAAGAAAGATGATTGAAATCTTACTTACATAAGATATAGAGTTCTTGAAATTATTAAGATCTTCATTACTAAGAGTAGGCTTTTTATTGTTGTCTTTTGATTTAGATACATTATCGAGGTTATTTTTATCTGTTGACATATTTATAGGTTCAGATTTTTCAACTATATTATTAGTATTTGGTTCAATATCCATGGTCTCTTGTGAACTTGTTGCCATAACATTTGCAGATTCAGCATTTGGTAATACATTTGTGTTTGTTTCTTTATGACCTAAAACTCTAGGAGGTTCTTCAAGTTTTGGTTTTCTGGCTGCAGGTACATATACATGAGCTTGGTCTTCGGATTCTTTTTTGTTAAGTAATCTAATTAAATATAAATGAATTTAAAAAATATAGTTGTAACAATTACCTAAGAGTTAATATTATGTAATTAGATATAAAAACAATTACTAAACAGAAAAATAATTTCATTGCATTCTAATATTTTAAGTAATTAATTATTATAAATGTTAATAAGAATTATAGTTAGCGAGCAAGCACGATTAAAGATAAGATTATCTTTAATTGTGCGAGCAAGTAACAATAATTTTTAAATACTATTAGATAATTATTACAAATATTAGAATACAGTGACTATGCTAATGATTAGTTCTTAACTAACCTTAATAAGGCTTTGCCACTAACTAGTCCAATGTCTTTTAATGTTTTCTGCTGTAATTGTTCTTTACCAATTATTTCCATTCTCGTATAAATTATAGCAGGACTTTCATAATTAGACAATTTGTCTTTTAATAATATCTGTATGATTTCCCATAGGTTTTCTAATAAAAAATAATTATTTAGCACAAATTTAAAAATCTTAATAAATAAGATAACATTTTTAAAATATAGCTTACGGCTAGATGGAAATTCGCCAGATAATCTAGATCCATCTTCTACTTGTAACCATACACCAACGGAGCTATTTTCCCTAGATCTTGTAGCAGGTACTAATTCCAATAAGGCATTGTTGGCAATATTTGTAAACCTGATTAGACTTGTTGTATCTAATATTTTGTTATGATATCTATTGAATAAAGAAACAATGAAACATTGTACATTGCTTTATGATTTATTAAAAATGAACAAATGAAGTAAATTGCTTACTTTAAATCAAAATCATTGCTGTTGGCTTTCAGTTTTGTGCAGGCTAATTCTATTACCTAAAACAATAAAATGTATTTATAAAAAGTAGTGCTTAAAGACCAAGTAATGTGAGGTACTTGCTTTAAGTATAGTCATATTTGGATTGACTTTTACGTTAACTCTAGCTGCATTTCCACCTAATATTATTAAATTTGTGGCCATATTTATACTAGAAGTACCTACCCAATGTAGTTAAATTATATTGAATGCTATCGAAAAAATAACAAAGAAAAACAGAGAATACAGTAATAATATGTAAAAAATTATTTTTTGGTTTTATTTGAGAATTGAGAATAGTATAATGATAATAACAATTATTGATTATTATGATGAATTATTAAATATTAGGTAGTTTCGTTTTTTTTTTTTACCGTTCAAAAATTATCTATATAATATCTAGGTAATGTAGGTATTAGGTAAATGATACTATATTTTAAAAGTTGTCTTTTAGCAGATTTCGACGTTTTGTATGTTGCAATATAAAAGTACGTTGTACGTGTAGACAAATAGAAATTATTATAAGTATAAATTTTATGAAACTATTGAAACTACAAAGTTTGTACAAACCACTTAACGACTCGACCACTATGATAATATGATATTGTCCTTCGTCATTCAAATTATCGTAACAAACATGGAAACAAAGATGATAATAAAATAACCACTATCATGAAGACTTATCAGTTCAGATCAGTAGATCAGTTATATTCACATATACCTATATATATTATGTATTAATATAGTAGATTTACTAGATTATAATATTATAATCTATAGCCTTTTGAGTCATTGAACTCTATAATCATAGGAGTAGTTAGCGGGGGGGCTTGGGGGGGCTTAGCCCCCCCGGTCTGAATTTAAGCCCCCCAGTTTGAATCATAGCCTCAAAAAAACTCGTAAATGTCTCTCCTTGGAAAGGATAAAGCCCCCCCAACAAATTTGACCACCCTACGCCTATGTCTATAATATCATAATATAGAATTCAATAATGGTCCGAGCATGGCTAACAATAATTATTTATTAAATTATAGTCGTAGGTCGTGGTGGTGCAGCAGCTGTGGACTTTGATCGAAATAATATTTCTGATTCTTTTTGTGCTTATCATTCAGTTATCATTCTTCAGCAATTCTACAACTTACTGATATAAGTATTATCCCAAATTACTGAATAGTGAATAGTATTTTTTAGTCAACACCAAAGTAGTAACTAGTAAAACACATCATTATTAATTTAGTATTTAGTATTTTATTATTATAGTTTTTATATAGAAAATGTAAAAATACGAGCACCGATCTTAAAAAGTTAATACAGACTTAAAACTATATAATATTATTGTATGTTATTGTTTGCTGTTATTAATTTATATTTTATATGTTTATTTGAACAAATTATTGAAAGAAATATATTTTATACATAATTCAATAATTAGTATATTTTTGTATTTAAATTTAAGTTAAATTTGTTCAAGTTTTATTTTATTGCTAATTTGTAATTGTTGACGCCTTTAATATTCACATTGGAATTTGCTGCACACTAGGTAATACATTATTTGAAGACATTTATTATTATTTATTTAAAAATTAACACTTAAATACTACCTATTTAGTCTAAAATTGAATGGCATTTTAACATGTAGATCATCTCACATTAATAATACTATTAATATATAATATGATCATGTCATTTGAACATTTGGATCAACAACTTTGGAACTTCATGATATCATTCATTATGCAGATGCAGTAGGTAACTGAATGTATTATATTGCTAACAGTTTCGTACAATCACATCATTTAAAGTTCAATCATTGTATTTAAGTATTTTAACAGAAAATTTAAAATTATACTTAGGTTGGGTATATTATTTAACACTTTAGCACCTCGCATAATTAAGCTATTTTGTACCATTATTTTAGTACTACCTTATGAACTAATAAATTTATAAAATATATATTTAAACAATAAAAATCCAAATAGTATATTATAATAAAAAATGGTTAGGTTATTTAAATGTTTAAATCAGTGACATATATTTTAATTTTTCTGGAGGAACCAGAAAACCCAATTCATTTTATAGTTAAACACCTTATTTATACCCTTATTAGGTTATATTATATGGTACTATATTTATGGTATTATATTTGTACATATATGTAATGAGGTTTGAGATTAAGTTGGGTTGGCATTAAATCATTCAATGGTTGATTATTTTTAAAAAAAATTTGACGGGTTGGAATATTGGAATGGAAAATAAATAATAGTTTATTGTGGAGTTGGAGGGAACACAGAAAGACAGAGAGGTTAAACAATCTGTAGTATTAAGGGTACCATTAAGAATGGAGGAAATGAATGCTAATTCGCAGCATCACGGTAGGAAGTTAATTAGGGAATATCAAGAATTTAGTAGATGTGAGTACAGTCAAGTGGTGGATGTATAATTTTTAATTTAAAAGCAAGAAAACCTTGAAGAAAACAGTTCTAAACTCAATCAATGTACAGACGCACAGTTGATCACTGTACCAAATAGAAGTAGAGATAGTGAAGATAGTTATACATATTTTACTACATATATAAACAAATTATAAAAAATATATATACCAATTTAGTATTAATAACAATAAAATATAATTTTTTTTTCTTCATAAAACAAAAACAATAAACATTAATTTTAAAAATTTCTTATAGTTTTGATTATAGTATTTGTTTTCCCTTTTTATTTTCAATGCTTTTCAGAGCCAATTCAAGTTCAAATAAATGTTTATCATCTTCCTCTGGAGCTATCCGCCTCATTTCTGCTGCTAATTTATGTACGTATTCCGGATTTGATCCACTAGTTCCACTGCATACTGCTATTCTGGAAGCTATTTGTTGAATAGATGCTTCACCAGCAAACCATTCATTATTTTCATCTGCTATATATACAGTGACTTCAGATGGTATTTGATTTTCATTTGTTTTTGTATGAAATTGGACAACCTTTTTAGTATAACCAGCTTGTTCACGTAAGTCCAAACCAGCACATACATTATCTATGTCTTGATTTTCAATCGCGTACGCTATACCCCACACTCGACTCTAAAATCATATTAAATTGAGTAAATATAATATAATAAGTTGTGTATAAATTATCTAGGTGACATACCATTTTTTTTTTTTTTTTTTATCAACAACACTATGTATTTATTATACTTGTATAATATAAGTAGCATTTATTTGTTATGCAACCGAATCATATAAAATATATAACCCTACTAGTACTGAGTGACCTTATGTTAGCAGTCATTAAGAGGATATTATACCCACCGCATGCATTGTCTCTGTCTTACAAATATAGTGAAATGTATATAACTTTAATCATATTTAATATTAAAGTTAATTGACCTATTATCAAATTTAAAATGTTGAATATTATTTAGCGAATCCCTTAGGTTTTAATCTATATTTTAATCTTAAAATGAGTTATGAACATTTAAAAAAAACTGTAATTGATTTAGATGTAGAATCATCTTTCTAAAAATTCAATATTTATGTATTTTATGATTATATTTCTCTGTATCTTGATATTTTATGTTCTTTAGATGTTGGTACCTTTATGTTAATTGCCTACTGATAATTCTTATATAGTGTGGTAGCAATAACATATTTCTAACAAGTATCATAATATATTAAAATATTCATGTATAATATACTACACGTCTACACGCATACATCAATTGTATAGTAAAATAAGCTCACAGTATTCAACTTACTTCATTAGTTGATGGTAGAAGAGTCACTACTCGTCCAGGCTGAAATTTATCCAGAATTTTTTTTAGAAATAATTAGTATTAATATCAATTTACTTAGTAATGATACAAATTAATTGATTTTCTATTGAATTAATGAAATAACAATTTAAGTTCAGTTTGTAGAAGAACTTTTAACAAATATTTTAAATAGATATCATCAACAATACCTATATATTATTTTATAGACAATTTAATTCATTAATTTATTTTAAATAATGAAAAAAAGTTTTCCCATTAAAAAGTGAGCTTGATTGGATTTAATAAAAATAAAAAGTGTAGTTTGAGTTTGATCTCAAAAATTAGGATTTGTAACATTACTAAGTTAAACATAGTGCAAGTGCAAACTTAAAAATATTATGAATAATTATTAAGAGGACGTTGTACCCGCATGTGTTGTCTCCGTCTTACACACGTATGATATATCAAATTTTGGTTTGCCAGTTTCAAAAGTATGCTGTTAGTTTTGATATTAGAGTGAATTGACCTATTATATAATTTAATGGTAAAATGATTATCTAGGGCCCCACGTAGCTTTTTATTGATATTATTATTTTTAAGTAACTTATGATCATTTTAAAATGTAGAGTTTCAAAAAGGTCATAACTTACTTAAAAATAATAATATCAATAAAAGGCTACTTGGGGCCCTAGATAATAATCTTACCTTTAAATTATATAATAGGTCAATCACTCTAATATTAAAACTAACAGCATACTTTTGAAACTTGTGAATACATTTTTATTATGTCGTATGTGGGTAAGACGGAGACAACATATGTGGGTACAACATTCTCTTAATTATCAACAACATATTATTTTAATCTTACTAAGTCATTGGTTCCTCTATGGTCTGGGCTAAACTGATAAAATCGTCTGGTGTATCCTTTTATGTATCCAGGATGTTTTTTTATGAATGGAAAATTAGCTTTCCATATCAATGAGCCATAACCAAATATCCAAAACATATTATGGTTTTTTAAGTCATTGCTCAGTTCATTGTCGTTTATGTGGCTGTTTTCCGATTTATCTGGTTTCATTATTAAAATAGTATGAATTTTGTTTTAATTAGAGTGAAATATTCTATAACTATAGGTATCTATTGTTTATAAATGTATAATTTAATATGATAACATTTTGATAGGGTTTCTAAGGATTGGTTGGAAAATAATCAATACTTGTTATTATGCCATTACACTTGTCGACAAATAGATGGCGTTGTTGAACTTTAAGTATGAACTTACTAGACATTTTATTTATTAAAAAGCTCCAAAATTTAAAACATTTTGAAATAAACTTGTAGGTATATGTGTCATCTTAAAATATACTATAATATACTATGCTAAATTCAAGTATCTATTTTTTATTATATGTATACAATATGCATTACACAATTTAAAATGAATGTCAATTAAATTTAGATAAAACATTTAAAATTAGTTAATAATATTTAATTATATTATTATGGTTTAAAATAAAAAATCAGAAAATCATTGTAATAACTATTATTTTTTTTTTATTATTAGTATATATTTTTTTTTTAATTATTAATATTTTGTGAAAAATAATGTTATATTATCGTTGTACTTTTTTTTTATTTTTTTGAAAAATAATGTAACACCTAGTTACTTTTAGATTCTGAACGAAGTGATGAATGTATTGATTTTACAAAGATGTGTGTTTTTTTTTTTTGCGTGTCTGTGTACAGCATAACTAGTCGAAATAATGCTCCAATTTCAAACTTTGGGGGTGGTTGCCAATGTAAAAGTGAATATCCTTGGTGCATTATAGAGGTCAAAAGTAAACATTTTCCAACAGTTTTCAAAAAAACCAAGAAAAACAAAAAAAAAAAAATGATGAAGAAACGGGAATTTTTACACAAGACCAATTTTCGACCAAATCGATTTTTTTATATGGTTGTAATTCAAAAACTAATCACTGTAAATACTTGACATTTTTACCAAATGTTTATGTCAGTGTTAGGTATCAATATACAGTTAAATTTTCAAAAAAATTTGACTTTTTTTGAAGTGTCGATAAAAAAATTTTGGATGACCAAAGACATTTGGTCATCAACAAGGTTCCTTATGAGTTGTTCTTAATGTAGCCAAAAAAAAAATTAAAAATCGTAAGTCACATTTTTTTTTTATAAGCGTTTATTATAGTTCAAATTTTTACGAAATCTGTAAAAACGCGAAAACTTGCTAGTAATTTTGAAGTTGAAAAATCATAAAATGTTTTGTGTTAATAACTAAGGATTAGAAATACATTAAGTTTTCCTTCAAGTATCTATAGAGAAAACTCGAAGCATCATTATATGAAAAATTTTAAGCGCGTTTGAATTTTAAATTTTTACTATATAGCGTAACGATAACGATTTATCCTCAAACGTTTTTAAATATTTGTTATTATCAAAATGTATAAGTCGAAGATACTTGAAAATTTCATCAGTTATTTAGATTGGCATTTTCCTTACATGATTTAATTTTCAAAATATTTTGACTTTTTTGATCTACAACTGACATTTTTAATTTTTCTGAAAAAAGTTTTTTGGCCCTATTAAAATACTTGAAAATTTAATGCAAAGTTCCTCATAAGTTATTCTTATAGTCATTAAAAAATTAAAAGAATACATAGGCACAATTTTTTTGTTATTAGCATTTGAAATTCAAATATTGACAAAAATTTGTCAAATTCTTGAATAGGTACTTGCAAAGTATTTTGTAGGTATAATTCATAAAAAATTTTTTTATAATTAGCTACGAGTTGAAAATTTAATAAAAGGTTTTTCATAAGTTTAGCTTACAATAATTATAAATTAACTTAAATTTTGGCGTATTCAGGCCATTAAAACATAAACCACCTTTTTCACCAACCACTGGAAATTATATCCAAGGCTGACAAATCATCTCTGTTCAGAATCGTTTTTCGTATACAATGATAACTATCATTGGATTCAAATTTAACACTCCTATAATATATATAATAATGATTCACACGGCACCTAATTAACCGCAGAGCAGTACCCGCTTGCCCGCTTTTTTTGATTGTCAATAATAAAAATTCGGAATGTAGGATATATTATTTTTTTAAATGTGAGTAGGTGGGTAAGTGATTGTTTAGAGTAAAGATTAATATTTTTTTCTCGTATATTTTATTTTCTTGAACTAATATTATTAGAAATTACTATCCACACTCTTAAAAATGATAACGCTCTTAAAATATTATAATTTACCCAATAAATAAACTAATGTATTTTATTTTAAAAATGATTAATTTTGACTTATTTTCCATAGAGAAATTAAAATTATTTGAATTAATATAAATTTTAAAAGTTTAAGATTTTATATAATTAGTACAAAATTGTTATTGTTTAGTAAAAGAACAACTAAAATTACGAGTGTTAACTTAGTTATGGTATATTAAAAATTATTCTTTACAATAAATTCTAGCTATCCATACAGGTATACAGCTATTCTAAAATGAGTATAAAATGTATACACAAAAAAATCGCTTCTAGATTTCAATGAATTTATATTGCATTAGATACGCTGAATATCATTAGATAGGTAACTAATCAAATTAATTTTTACTTTATTAATACCTACATCATAGTTTTATTATTATTAATTATTGTAAATAATTAATTTTTAAGTTTGGATATAAAAATGTAGTGTTATACTATTATTATAACATTTTTACAGGTACAGTTATCTTTAGATTTACACTAGAATGGTAAAATGGAACGATTTGAAGTATTTCCATTACACCAAAACAAACACCTCATCAAACAATGTTGTGCTGTAATTAATTCTGAATGGCCCCGCAGTGAAATGGCTAGGTATTATTTATTAAATTTACTAATAATTGGCTAAAGTTCTCTTAATATTGTATTGTTTTGAAATTGAGACATGATGATGTTTTATTGTTGATGCAATTTCTAATAGGTATTTAACATTTGAGAAAATTGAAAAAAAAATGAGTTTTTAGCGGGACTTGGATCTTAAAACACAATAAATAACAAAAACCGTAGAATTGTTAACGACTACATGTTTAGCTAGATTTTTAGTTTTGAAACTAACTTTATTATTAGATATGATATTTTTATGCATTAAAAACGAATGCTTTACATCCACTCAGGGCCGGTCTTAGGGGTGCCAATATATTATGGGCGTCTTTAGAGTTCAGATATTAATTAGTTCGTGAATTTCCGAATTTCCCCTTATAAAAAACATAAACGTATACATTATTAATAAGCAAAAAATGGTCAGGTGGTACTTTAAAGTTTGAGAACTGCTGCACTATAATAGAGGGTGCATATAGTTCCCTAAGACTGGCCCTGCGTCCTCTGAAGTAATTGGTGCACATTTCATGTAAACTATTTTGTTTGAATCATAGGCGTTCGCAGGATTTAGTGGTAGGTGTTGCTGAAAATTATATATGATAAGTCAATACCTATTATTTATTTGATTAATACAAAAATGTAATTTATTTTATACAATACGTCAATACATATTATTATAATTATGCTAGACGTATTTTGTAATGTTTCTTATTTTGTAAATTTTAACTACTACTACGTTACTAACTACTTTTAGTTAGAAAAAATAAAAATTGTGAGTTTGCAGCTCGCAGGTGTTGCTATAGCATACCCTGCAACACCCGTGCGCACGCCTATGGTTTGAATCAAATCCATAAAGGGTTCATATTTTGTAGCAAAATAAATCCTAGAAAAGTATAAAATGTATAAATCATAAAGAAATGTGTTAAATTTCCATAAAAAGTATGTTAAAAGAACGAAATGGACAAAAAAACATATATACATAAAAGATATCTTTCTATAATCAGTAATTTAATAAAATGTGTTAGGTTTGTTTATAAGTAAATGTTGTTTAATAATTAAATTATTAAAAGGTCTTAAAAATCTTTATGCCATAATTTAATTTGATTATGAATTGCTAGTAAATAATGTCAAATTGGCCATTAATTTATGAATAGCAGATAAATTTAATGTAAATGTAAAAGTATATAATTATCGATTATTGTTTAATTAGATCATATTAATATTCCAACATCCAACTACTGTATAAAATGTGAACTACCTTAAACCACGTTATGTTAATATATTGATGATTATGAGTTTGTATGTGTTATTTAGGTTATACAGTTTGGAAGCGTCATGTGATACCTTACCAACATCTTTGGTGCTGGTTAAAGAGGAAGATAGCTCCAAAACAGTTTTAGGGCATGCAAAAATTACACCAATACCATCTATTCCTGATGGTGGGTTTATCGAAACAGGTAATTAATAATAATATTTTGTTTACTTTTAAACTACCTAGTGTTAGTGTTGATTAATATTAAATTACATTTTAATAAGTTATAAATAAAATATCCTCATAAAGAATATGGTTGGATAATCTATTAAGTATAACTATAATAGTCTTTTTTTCAAAGCTCTTATTTACTATTATTTTTTACATGTAATATTGGAACTTGAAATATGTCGGTATACAATATGTATAATAATGCCTTAAATATTTTGCTTGTTATTTTGATTATAAAACATAATATAATGTCAAGTTAGTATTTTCTTCTCTAAGTGGAAAGTGGAATTATATTTTGTGCGAGAATTTGAATTTTAAAACAGTTGTAGGTACAAAAATGTTATCAGTGTGAAGTATAACACTTGACAAATTTTCAATGTTTGATATTTGGCTATAGCTTAAGCTATCGTGTTTATATTTTCCACTTATAAAATTACATAGGTAATATTTGTTTAATTGATAATACAAATTGTTATTGTTTTAGTGGTAATAGATAATCATCACAGAGGAAAAGGACTAGGAAAATACCTTATGCACAAAACTGAAGAATACATAAAAACGTAATATTAATATAAATATAATTTAAATGATATTTAAATATTTAAATTATTTTTATAGATTGGGTTTAAATGTTGCATACTTGTCTACAATAGACAAACAAGAGTTTTACTCAAAACTTGGATATATTCAATGTCAGCCAATTTCAATTTATGGTGGCTGTTCAAAAATGGTTTCTGTGATTGTACCATCAAGAAAAACATTTATGAAAAAACAATTGACGTGAAACCGTATTTTTAAAATTATTTTTGTTTATATTTTAAATTACAAACAAGGAATAAATATCACTGTTATAAACTTGTGTCTATTGCACATTTCAGTTAACACCTACTAATAGCATTAACTTCATAGTAGTAATAATAATAATAATAATAATAATAATCATAATAATAATAATAGGTAATAATATAGTAATATAATATTAATATATATATATATATATTATACATATGTATGTAAAAAATTACATTATATACAAATTAATTGAGCCAACGTAAAATAATAATAAAATAATTAACTAGATACCTAACATGTTTTCAAATAATAATAAAAAACAATTTTAGGGAAAGAAACAAATATTAATTGTAAAAAATAATAAAATAGTATTTACTGAATCATAACGACAGTGTAATAAAAACACCTCGTAACTTATTTCTAACAATACAGATGAGTGCAAGACTGAAATATTATGGTGTCTTCAGCACTTAGATTTAAAATAAATTTGATATGATATTTTATACGTATAACTTACAGACCTATTAAATATTAATAATTAAAGTCTACATTATCATTATTTCGTATGTATAAAATAATATTATTATGTACAAACATGTATCGTCATTTTGACGGAATATAATTTTATGTGAAGTATTTTTCAATACATAAAGTTGTGCAATGTCATTGAATTTATGTTTGGAATTATTTCATTACAGTTAACTATTCTTGATAAGTTTTCATAATTACATTTCAAACCAAAAATAAACGCCAGACGTCGAAATCGTCAGTTTTTTTTTTAATGTAAAAACATTAAAACTATATAATACACACACACACCTGCAGTGGTACATATTATTAATTGATTAAAAAATTGGTAGGCACGCAGTTTAAAAATTCGACACTAAAATACAATCTTTGGTTAAAATATGTAAATAAATAAAAAAAAAAAGGATATAGTCTTAACAAAATATATAGTTTGTTCATAGTATTTATGTGCATAATATATATATATATATATATATAATATATAATATATATTTATATATATACGTAAGTATTACGTATTTTATACAACCTATAGTAGGTTTTTACAAAGTTGTTAAAGTAAATATATTTAATAAGTCTAAATAATTATAACGACAATATTACAGTCTCAAACGAATACAGCAGCAGTAAATAAAATAATTAAAAACTAAGTATACCAATCGCACATAATAACGGTGCTTTTTTTTCATGCGAAACCCGTATTTTCTTGGACATCAAGTGAGTTTTTTATAAAATAAAACGCACACATTGGAGTAGGTGGGAGTAGGTAGTAGGTATACGGGTTATTAAAGTATATAAGGTATACCTTGGTACTTAAAACTTACATTACGTTTTGACTATTTATTGATAATGGTAAGTTTAAAGTTTCATGATATTTCTCAATTGTTATTTATACTTCATGGTTTGTTATTTACAAGTATTCAAAATTTAGAAGAGAGAGTTGGGCTGGATATTATACTATCCGTGTAGCACCTATTATCGAACTATGCACGCTGTCGAACCTGATTACATTTTGCATAGATGTCTATATACTTATTCTGTCATCATATTACACTCGACTTCGTTGACCTCAGCTTACATCTACATCCATAGTACAGGCACTTATTGTTATATTTAGTAGGTACTTGTGATGTATATCTGACTATGGTTGATATTATACGCTGTATCATATTTTATAAGCGTAGGTCAAATTATTTACAAATTATTTCAGTATTTTAGTCATTTCTTTATCGATTCATTAAACACGTGGTGGACATTATATTATCTACGTTTAAAAAATATCGTTAGGTTATCTATTATGTGCGCACAATAAATGAATACAAACGGGTAACAATATTAAACCTGCAGCTCTGTAGCTGTATAGTTTGTTGAAAAATAAGGTCGTGTCCGAGGAAATACGAGCGAGCGTGGCGTTTAAAAATTAACTCCTGCCTATAACATTTACGTATTAAATAATTACGCTTTCGCGGGGATGATGGCGTAATGAGGGGGTGAAATTTACACGTTATCGTCGTCGTCGTTATACACCTATGCATTATATATTACAAAATCTAAACCCCATTAAGTGGGCGTGGAATACCAGTTGTGGTGGTTCTTAAGCGGGTCGGCGGCGTACACGGACGACGGCGGCGGAGGCGGCAGCGGCGGGCCGGCGGCCATCGTCGACTTGGACGGGTGGTACAGATGAAAGCCGGCGGCCGAGTGATAGAACGCCGCGGCCGCAGCTGCAGCGGCCGCGGACGTCTGATCGTAATGGTCGAGCGGCGGCGGCGGCGGCGCGGGGTTGTACGGCTGCGGTTTCAGCGGCAGCGCGGGGGGCGCGGCGGACGACGTCACCTCCGCTTGGTGGCCGTACTGCTGGTGCAAGTGCTGTTGCCGCAACTGCAGCAAAGCGTCCGCGGACGGCGGCGGCGGGCCGTACAAATCGTACTGGTGCTGTTGCTGCTGCTGGTGCTGCTGTTGCTGTTGCTGTTGCTGCTGGTGCTGGTGCTGGTGTTTGTCACGCGGCGACACCGACGACGGCGGCGTCATTGCCGTATGGTAATCGGCGTAACTGTACGGCGGTGGTACGGCCAACGCTCCGCCGCCGCCGCCGCCGAACTCGTTTTTCTGCGGCCCGAACTGTTGCTGTTCCGAATAACCGCCCTCGCTGCCCGGCGGCGTCGGCAACGTGCACATCTCGCCCGCGTAGTACGACGCGGCGCTGGCACCGGGTGACCGGGGAGCGTGCACGTTGGCGCGGATCACCGACTCGCGGTTGGCGTATATCTGCCGGAGCAGCGCCGAAGCCGGCAGCGTGGCACCCGGTGCGCCGCCCGACGGCTGTTGGCCGTGCTGCGACGCGCCGCCCTGGTGGTGGTGCTGGTGCTGCTGCTGTTGGTGGTGATGGAGATGGTGGTGATGAGGAGGCCCGGCGGGGTGATGGTGATGCTGGTGCTGGTGCTGGTGCTGCTGTTGCAGGTGTAAGCCCGCGCCGTTCTGCTGCTGCTGGTGCTGGTGCTGGTGCTGCTGCTGGTGATGGAGGTGATGGTGATGTCCCAAGTGGTGCGCTCCGATCCATTGGATGGTGCTCTTCTGTTGCTGTTGTTTGAGCAACGCGTCGGTGCTGAAGTCGGTCGGTTGGTGCGCAGCCGCCGCCACCGCCGATGACGCCGACGTCTTGTCCGTGGCCGGCGGCAGGTGCTTGGACATGGCGTGCTCGAGCTCCTTCACGGCGTTCGGATCGCTCGCGGCCGGCCTCTTGTCGCCGCCGCCGTTCGTTTTCGGTGGACTGGGCGGCAACGTGGATTGACACGACGACGAGGCGGGGCTCAGGCTGGCGAAATGCTGTTTCCGACTCGCCGACACGTCCTCTTCCGAACTGCTACAGCAGCTGTCAGCCGCCACCGCCGCCGCTGCTACCGCGGCCGCGGCCGCTTCGTCCCGGTCGGCGATTTTCCTTTTGTGCGCTTTCCGTTTTTCGTTGCCCGACTTCTTCGGTTGTATCCCTATGCTGTTGTTGTTGTTGTTGCTGCTGTTGTTGTTGTTATTGTTGTTCAACTGAAACGACAACGCATCACAAATAAATATCAAAACGTCGTTTAGATGAGGACAAAATACAATATACATGTATAAATAAGTGCCGAGGGGGTAATCAGAAATTTTGCGCCCCGGGTCAGGTATATTTCCCGCTTCAAAAACGATAATTATTTGTACATTTTATTCATACGAATGTATATGGTTTTACACACGATGAAAAAACCTTGCGCTTCTCTTCGGCCAGGATAGCTCTGTTATCCGAAAAACTATATTTTTTCATAACTATATAATTACTTGTCGATTTCGATAATTACTATGATGACGGGAGGTAAACCGCATAGGCCAACGGCATACGCTTATACCAGTAGTAGACTAGGCAAGGAAGCTTATAAAAACTTAATAACAATAGGTAGTTAAAAAATATGTGATATAAAATTAAAACTAAATAAATGGATAAAAATCTGTGTAAAAGTGTATTTTACTTGGTACGAAACAAAAGTATTCGTTAAAACATATTATACTTATAGTCTTCTCAACTTTTATATTATATTTGATATTTAATTTTATATCAATTGCATTATTTGCATTAGATCATCGTCATATAAAATTTGTTGATTTCATTATCAAGTCTTGTAATAATAGTAGTTTGAATTGCTACATTGTTTAATTTAACTCACTTGTAGTCGTTCGGACGGCGCGTTATTCAATTGGGTTATGTCTACATGATTTCTGCCTCTCGTCGGATCACCCTGCCCGTCCGCCGAATGACCATCGTCCAGGTCAGCCGGTGTCAGGTGATCTCTTCTAGGATTTCCTCCTCGTCCATCTAAAAATAATCGATGTTTAGTTTATACTTTGTAACCATGGTCATATTAGACTTATGTGTCATAAAATTTATATGATGACCACACTTACCACCACCACCGCCATCGGGTGAACCATTCTCAGGGTCGTTGCCTCCTGTTTCTTCTCTTTTCACCACCCTCTGTCTAATGTGCTCTTCCATTTGGCAACAATCCATTATCAAATTGTCGAATTCTCTGGCACTAAAATCATCATATCATATATAGGTATACATTAATATACATTATACATAATATTATACACCACGATCAATATTCTGCAGAGGTTCGGATAATGTTACGCACATTTTTTTTTTTTTTTTTTTTATTATTATAGTTGGTGAATGTTCTGAATACAAAACGAGGGGACACACCTAATTGGCGCAGGGTTAAAATTTAAAATAATATACAACTTACCTGACTACGTAGTTGACGCAAATGATGTTCTGTTCTTCGGCGTTTTTCGAGTTACAGACGACCGTACCGCACGTTTGCATCCAAGTATAACCACCATTTTTATTCATCACCCTATAGTAATGCGTCATCATTTGTCCTTTGTTAATCACTGAAAAAAAAAATAAAATTGTTAATTTGATTATATCATCGATAAATAGAATATTTTTTTATATGTATTCTTAGTTAGTTTGTAAATAATCATAAAATAGCTGTTAAAAATATTAACTACTTCCAAAGAATTATTACTAAGACTATAAGTATTATAGCTATATACAATACATCAGGGGTGTTAAACTTTTATGGACTTTTAATCATCGACCTCTGAGTTTCTTAGGTTATTACCTACGATTGACCAAAATAAAAGGTCGTTAAAAATAAAAAATATATAAATGTATTTATATACATTTCTTCTGTTTAGAATATCATAAGGGAGTCGTTATCGACTTGTTCGCCACCTCTGCAATACATAATATAATGTGTATAAAGTTAGAATAGTACAAGTAGACCTACCTAACAGCTAACAGTAAACATAACTATAATATATATTTATACATTAATATTTTTATATTAATATATAATTATGTAGAATTCCATTGTTGAAAAAAATGTTATACCAAAAATAAAAAAGTCCACATAATATTATGTATTGTTATCATTATGTAGGTAGTAATAGTTACTACATGGGCATTGAGCACATGACTACATAATAATATATCCAGCTATTGTTATAATGAAGTGTATAAATAGGTAGGAAATTCACAGTTTAAAATGTACAAGTGGAAATAGTTTTATATAAAATATAATGTCTATAGACACACGACGAATAATTCATAATACCATAACAATATAATATCCGATTTTTATTATTGTCCGAAAGCCACTTGCACGCGACTCGAGTAGAATATTTAGGTACGTATTAATTTTGGGAAGACGGATCTATGGCGGTGCTACAATAATATTTAAGCATTCAACTCATTCGACTTGACTAGGTATGACGAAATGGACATTGTTTTTCCTTCGACTGTAGTAATACCGACCTATACCTATACGCCATGTTATTATAGTCGTATACTGATTGCGGTGATCGGTGGACATAATGTACCCCTTAAATTTCTCTTTCATATCTTACATACAGGATACCTATATACCTAACTATCCAATCACGAATTTTTAAAATTATTTTTCTGGGTATGGGGTCCATAAAAATAATATGTAGTATTTCAGAAGAATCATTTTTATCTAAAAGAAAGAAAAGAATAATTATTGACTGTATTTTTGTTATATAATAATACTATATTAATTAAAATGTAAACGTTTTCATATAGTATACCTATACCTATTTTACGAAATAAAATAATTATAAATTGTTGTGCAACATATTATTTTGACGTTTGCAGGGGTCCACCCACGTAAATCCACCGCTTCCTATAATATAATTCCCAGATACTCATAATTGTTGCACGAAGACGAGTAAAACGTACCTACACAGTCCTATATGCATAACTACGTATAATGCGAGTACATATATATAATAAAATGCACACAAAAATGGTCGGTTCCTCCTTTACAGATTTGTCATTGCATGTATTACATTACAGTAGGTACTATATATACTCATACGGCCATATGTTAGTACTTTTCTATGTCTATATGTATTGAAGATGACGACGACGACGACAGTGATGATGATGATAATGATGGTAATACACACGCGTGGCTACAGAGGCACTTGCGCCTGTTGAAATATGCCGGGCAGGTATCGCACCGGAAGCTCCGCCTTCCCCCTATTACCGGACCATATAGCCATTACCCCGATGGCTACACGTTAGATGTTATCGTCGTCCACCAACAAGAGTCATAGTCTCGTGTACGATGTATTCGGTGAAGACAAAATAGGTAAGTACATATTATAATATTATACTCGGTGCGTATTACTGTTCTGAATACTGATGACGCTCTTCCGGTCGTTATTCAATTACGATCGCGTATATAAATATAAATGGCCACCATTTATATGCCCGTTAACGCGAGATATTATAATATATATCATAGGTAGGAGGTGTAGCTAGTTGAAGTATACCTACCTACCTGTTATACCTACGGTATCTAGTCACCACATAATATACGATACTCTAACCATTGCCCTGCAGAGACCCGTATTATAATATTATTTTACATTTTTATCTGTATCTGCAGCGCGTATACTATTACAATGCTCGCCGTCGCAGATACCATTCAAAACTATAGAAACGACCGTATTGTGTTATAATATAATAATATTATGAAGTTGATGGCTGTAACATTATATAGTGCGTACATGTCGTAGTATATCTTATACTTACGGTCTAGGTGACATTTTCGGAGTTTCCCCACGTCCTCGCCGTGACACAGGGTATACATGTTCATGCCAGTCAGTTCGTCGGCCGTATAATCTAGTATTTCCGCTACCCTGTGATAATAATAATAAATCATCGTTATACATTTGCGTATCTATACACACATATGAGAACTCAAAGTGAAGTTATCTTCAGCAACAATGGGTCTCTCAGTTATTGTAGGTATGTTTTTAAAATTGTACACTTCATAATATCTAATTAACGAGTACATAATATAATGTTCCGATACATTTATGAGTATAAAATAGTGTTGTATAAGTAATGAACAAATATTTTTCAAATAATAGTTATAAATTGATGAATAATTAACGTTTTTTGTATTATTTTGTACATTGAAACTAAAATGTTTTCTAAAAATATCTTGATCCTAAAAAAATATGAACATCTCAGTCGATATAATTACCTTGGTTCGCAATGAGCTATTCGAAAATCGAAGTATAATCTTGTGACGAACATGTCGGTTTCCAATCTGATTTCATGTACGCTGGGTGGGGGTAGAGCGATAGCTAGAGACACAGCGCCCAAAAGTGGTGGCGCACATTTCCGATTGTGCGAAAACGTGTACTGTGGCCTTAGTCTGCAAATCAACAGCACCACCTGAGACATAAAGTAAGATTGTGAGTTTTCTAAAAAAAAATTTCCTAGCAAATTAAAATTTAATGGTTTATGTAATTGTGTGATGGCTGAAGTGTGTATATATATTACTATATGATTTATATATTATTATATACTATAAGGATGTCGACGAGTTTTTATCGCCTTAATAATATCGTATGATATACATCATACATATAATGTACGGTTGTTGTGGCGTGTGAAAAAAAACAGTGGTTAACGCGACATCAACAGTTCTGACACGTAAATGACATAAAAAAGAGGTAAAAAAAAAACAACCTCTCGGAACTAGAGGCGTTCTTCTCTTGTATACTCATCACGATCACTGGATATGATTTGTACATCCTAACAACGGTCTTAAGTTGGCCGCCTATTTCGGTCATTCAATTTTCGTTTTACTATACTCTAAACGTTTACACGTTATGAGATACACTTTTATTATTATTATTGTTTTTTTTTTTTTTTTTTGGACTCTTCCGACTATAGTTATTGTTTTTTTCGTGTTTATGTGAATCGAATTTTGTATAATATTATTGTTGAATACTAAAGTGTCATCTGCTGCCTTTTGTCTTTAATTCTATCGAAATACAATGAAATCGGAATAAAATGATCAAACGCATGACACGCACAATTATTGTTATTAAACTGTTTTCTATTGTTCTTTACGTGCAAACTTGTTAAGGGAGTTGTTTTTAAAACAAAAACGTTCACGGGTCTATGGCGGTTTAATTAATTAGGCTCATTCAGAGTAGACGTTAACAAAATTATCAGAGTTGTTCGTCCATAAAACCCAAATCATTCAAACACATACACATATGCGTATATATATATATAAAACATTGGGATTTTTGTTTCGTCCACCGTCTATACGGACCCAAATATAATTATCTATGGTTATTTAACCGATATCTTGTTTTTGTTAGTGCATCAGAAACAGACTAAAAATCAAGATGAAAAAATTACCACCAAGGGGTGAATAATAATGTGGTGTAATAACTGTATACCTACGTAATAGATATCTATAATGGTAATTTTCTTTCAATTATCGAATATATGTTTTTATTCATTTAAAATAGAACTTTTATGTAACCAAAGTGAAACACCAATTGTGCATTATTATAATTATTTCTGTTACAATATCAGTGTTAATGTTGTTTTATCATCGTTTAAATAGCTTTCTCTTTGTCATTATCGCCACATAATATGTAAATATATCTACATACGCACCATTTATCATATTATTATATCTATGTATACATTTAAGCAGTGGTCAATTTTGTGGTGACAGATTGCCTAAGTATGGAAATTGTAAACGCATCAATGACCATGTTTATACGAGTTTATCTGGTATATTATATTATTATATATGTTACGTATACACAAAATGATGGTAATTTTGCACTCATGAATAACGTTGTATAAATAAATAACAATAAGTAAAAAAAAACACTGTAAAGTATTTGATAATTTCATTTTATTTTCTGTTGTTGTTAAATTTAGACCGAAAACCATGGCTCGAGTGTTCGAGGAGATAGGTTATCCAATTAAAATGGTAGAAGTATTTCGAACAAAAGTGCTAATTTTTAGTGGTTTCAATGAATCATCATTTATGTTTGGGGTAGAATTTTCAACCCTTGTATTTTCCTCGTCTTTATTTCTCATCCCCATTCATTAGGTCAACACAATCATTCGTATTTTATACAACTTAATATTATTGTTCAAGTATTGATGGTGTGCACGTAAATACATTTTATTTAAAACATAACTTAAATATTTATTATACATTTTAATTTTTTTTTGTTAGAACATAAGTGATATTAAAGTAATGTTATTTAAAAATATACAGTTAGTTATTGTGTGCCGAAATCAGTTATTTCTGACGATTATTAGAATCGAAATATTTAACTATATAGATACTTAGTATGACGCACTCATTTTCGCTTGTTTTAAGCTTAATAATCACATAACCTTCAACCCTTTACTTCAATTTTGGTTTGAAAATTACACTTTTCCCCTTCAAATGAAAGAATTTATATATTACTGGGAAAATGGGATGAAATGTATAATTCCACACCCTATATACAGCGGTAATAATATCCGTATTAGAAAAGTATATATATATGTAAGCTCACCCTATATCCGGAGGATTTGAAATGGCAACCACGTTTAGTCAGCGTCGACTTCATTCTAATGCAAAATGCTCTGTCTAAGCCTTTATATGCGTTTGTGCTGGATAGAGACATCACTGACGAAACTGAAAATATTATAAAATAATAATTATAGAAATGTTCTAAATGTTTGTATTTGATTTTTTATTGAATACAACTATTTGTGTTATAATTATTATTATAATTAATTTATTAATCATTTTTTTTTAAAGGTAAAAATTATTGTTTACCTTATATATACCTTTAAGCGATTCAAAGTTTTTATTATTTAATCATTACGAATTATGTAAAATAATTTTTGTCATAACCAATAACCATATATTTAAAAATAAATGTTAAGGCGATCGTATTACGTATATCAGTATAATATATTAATATTACCATTTGTTACACAGCAATGGAATATAATCTTTTATAATTATGTATTCGAAGTCACGACTATTTGTGGCTTAGCTGCCTAAACTAATGATCCGTGCTTCCTTATATATTTCAGAAAATCTATACGATATTATAATGTTCCAAACTATAAGCACATGATCAGTGGTCAGTGTGTGAAAAATGATTATATTTTTATATATTCATTACTCAAACATTTTATACGAATTTTATGCTAAAGTCATAGAGATTATAATGTCTATGGTTTAGCAATAATTTTAGAATTAAAACGATTTCAATAAATAGGTACATTATTTTTTTAAATTTTAGTATTTGAGTAAAGTAGTATTGTGTGAACTTGTATTAGGTTTAAAATCATAGCCCCTCTCGTCAATTCGTAAAAATACTCCGTCACGCACTATCGGATCAAGCGTATTGTAACTGAAAAAGGACCAAACTAATTTTTCCCTCGGACTAGATGTTTTTTATTTTTATTTTTTGGTTGTAAATTGGATTGCATTTCAGTGTTCTATATGGCGTGACGGGGCAATAAAAAACACTCAGGGCGAGCGTGTGGCTAATCACGTGAAACGTCGTAGAGTGTGGCCACTGTTGTCTGAAGGGATGAAAACTCACCGTCGGGATTTGCCGTGCCCACATTGGAACTTCCTTCTTCGGAGCCAGCACTGCTGGGCGACGGTGATGCCATTCCCTGGCCTTGAGTCAGTCCTAGGCCTAATTGTTCGGCCAGCTCAGAATGATCAGCTTGATGAATATAGTCGAACACACTACTACCGGTCATCTCTACCTGAAAAAAAAATAACACTGATAAGTAAAGGAACTATAATATAGCAGTTTGACATTTGGAAGCCTCTTGAGATATTGGTTGTACGTTACTAGGGGAATTAAACTATTTGGACTTAGTGAAAAATCTTCCTGAATCGTCCATCATTGTTACCGTCCGTAACGTTAATTTAGTCTATATATACGGCTGTGCGCATGGTCTACAAACAGTTTCCCCCACATCACCCTTTCACGGTGAAAGGTAAGGGAGGATTGACGGGTTTTAAAGGTTGCGCGGGTGGGTTTCGGCTCGACTCGAATTCGACTCACGTACACTTGAGCCGTGCGAGCGTGTTCCTCATTCGTAATTCCGAACCGTACTCTCTCTTGCCCGCCTGACACAATCAATAGCTATGCTGCAAAGGCCGACACGGGGGAGACCCAGGGTTTTTGCGCTTTTGACGTGGCCTGTACACAAGACTATGGTGTGCAGGGTTGGTTTCTAGAACTGACGATTGTTTCTACATCACATTTCGCCAAACAAACTTAAAAACACTGATAGTATTTTGGAACATGGATGTACTGTAGGTACATGTAATGATTATAGTAGGTATTAAAAAACTAACATTTTTATAAAAATTACAAATTTAAAATAAAATATAGTTATAGTTCATACCGATGAAAAAATTCATGAAATAGGGACGGAAATATTTACTAGTTAATAAAAATAAATATAATTACTAAACATGTATATTAAAGTTTATATAAAATATATTCTTTTGAGGTATCAAAATTAATAAATTATATTATGTACTGTACCTATTTGAAATTGTATTATAAAGAATAAATATGTATATATAACTTTGATCACTTATGTATTTTTTTTATATGTATATCTAATGGTAGGTATATTAATATTGTTTATAATTTTGATTTGACATAAGAAATATAAGAAATTGGCAAACCAAACTATTTTTTTTTTAAATTATTATGACTATTAAAATTTACCATTCTTATATATTACATAATACATAATATTAATGAGTTAAATTTATATTTTTTATAAATAATAACATCGTGTAAACATTCTTTACTGGCATTATCTTCTTCGAGAAATATATAAGTAATAATTTTAATTACCAGATATTAAAACAGTATATTTTGGTTAAATATTTTCATAAAAAATAACGTATTTTTCTAAATATATAGCCCAGTTCGCTAAAAAAAAAAAAAACAATTACACATAACTAAGAGAATACAGAAAATAAAATAGATTTTGAAACAATAAACAATGTTATACTAAAAAGTATTTAAATAATACAATTTACAAATCAGAAACAATTTAATTTTAAATGAACTAAACAAGTAAATGTATTTAATATAATTATTATACGACGTTAATTTAATATACTTGAAAGAAGCGTGAAAATAAATTATAGCTATTATCTATAGGGTTACTTCAATTATAAAATAAAAACTACTATTAAAAATATTGTATTAAGTTTTAGCTAGTACGAAGGTCAAATTTGAGTTATTACTAACGTCAATACTGAGTTAAATCGGTAATGTTTGATGTAAATTATACTTTGGTATTATTTCGCGTGTACGTATCAAGTTTCCCCATGTGATTGTATATTTAAATAATTATGCAATCATATATTGTTATTTAGTTAAAACTGGATTAATATATTATACGTAGCGGTTTACGAGGGAGCAAAGTGTTTCCCGGTTGTTACAAGTAGAATAGTGTTAAGCGCAATTATTAACATTGTCCAACTCATATTATATATATGCTTTTTTCGAAGGGGAGTTTGTAGTACGGGAAGTGAAGACTTCAACAATATATAGCTCTGCATTAATGTTGTTTTATAGTGTACCTATACACACTTATATACATATTGAGTTACAATTATGATTTAATATTGTAAGGTATTTCAAAATACTCACTTGAGAAAGACCAAGGTAGATGGACACGGTTTCTGATATGTATAGAAATCGTCCGTCGGAAGCTAACGCAAACGCAAAACCGTCTAACGACTGTAAAAATCATGAGCAATTTTAATAGTATCGAAGTAGTTTAAAGTCGGATTTTTAAATTTCTTACTTGAAGTATATGTGTGCCTTGGTGCTGTTCAAACAATTCCAAGGCTATGGTACTAGGAGATCTGTTTCGAGCTGAGGTTCCTGAAACACGTATAAATACATTCTATATTTTCTAGTCAATGTTCATCGCATATAGTATATATTATTATATGGTATCCAGTTTGTGTATTTTTTTCATTAAACGCGCAAAATCATATCGTTTCCCTCAAATAAGAACTGTTTCCATAGCCCCTACATAAATACGTCCAGTTTAATCAAAAAAAGTCTATCCTAATCCTCAACTGAGTAAACATTTTCGTCCCCAAAGCACCCTTGCGACTTTCATTTGGCAACTTGGTCGTTTACTTTGCACAAACAGTTTGGCGTAATAATATGTGTTGGTATTAATAACATATCTCCCTTATTTATTAATCGGTATAATAATCGAGCCAATCGCAATAAGTCTATAAACAATTATTATGGACATTTATTTTTAAAAATGTACCCATTTTAAACGTGTAATATGAATTTACCTTCGTTTTTTAAGTTATAAATACGTTGTCGTTTTCAAAAATGCTTATGACAACGTGTAGGTATGCCTATCATATTCCAAATACTAATATCGTCTATACCACCACTACCAGGGATGACTATAAAGTATTGCGCAGGAGAATCGTCCCTTGGGACAACTACCACATGTGTTCCTGGCGGTGTCAACAATTATTTATTGTTATTTTTACTAAGGGGAAAATTCCCAACTTTTGGAATATATGCTATATGAGTGTCAAATACAATATGAAATTAGTTTTTGTAAATTGTACTTTTAGATATTATTTTAGGCCGAGAAAAATGTATAACTTTTTATTGTCGGATTTATTTTTTGATCTATTATTTTTTATTATGGTTCAAATCTGATCAACACTCAGATTATTAATGATAATATGGCAGTAGAACATACAAATAAATTAATCTAAAATATTGATTTTTGGATATAAGTTGGTAGTTACTTATAATAATAGTAAAGGCGCACCGCGGGTGTATGCTTAGGTAATTACAAAGTGTTATCTTGTTAAAACAATTGTAAATTTTATAAAGAGAGTAATTTTTTACATTAATTCGTAATTTTGATTTTGTTATACTTCTATAATAGTCAAGTATACCTATATTATTATATGATTCATAAACAATGTATCTTTTACTCATAGAAAATGCTTTATCTTTATTAAAATATATAACTGTAAGTTATACTAAAATTACTCTTATAATTATTAATTTTTAAGCACCAACCAAATTTACCACTTTACTTATATAATATAGGTACCAATTATAGATTTCAAAGATTTAACAAATATAATAAATTGACCGATGTTAAACCGATGAAAACTTGTAATTCAATCTCTCTCACTGGTTATTAAATAAGTTTTTTACATTTTTTTTTTTATCTGCTTGGTTGTAAACACAAATAAATATTATATACACATAGGGTGGAGAAGTGCACCTTTGTTATCCAAATTAACTTAAGTCGGTGGTACGCGTGTGTGTTTAACAAATCCCGTCTCCCTATTTTGCGGCTGGCTGATTGAAACCACAAAAATAAAAAGAGAAAGGGGGGAATGTTTAAAGCCCTCCCCTTATATTTAACTTAGTTAGTTCGAGGTTTATTCATGGGTTCCAGCAATCAGTCGGGTAGTGTTTTAAACTCTTCTCACCCCAAGTTCCTCTTTGTGATGATAACAAGCCCCCAGGCACTCTTAATTCGCTTTAAAGTGATGTCGGCCAGATTTGTTTGACGAAAATATTATTATTACAATTATTATACCCACAAATTATAATCAAATTTGGTGGTTATTGAGATATTGTCAACACGGAATTATTATTAGTTTAAAACCACATGGTAGTGACGATTTCACTACATGATCCAAAAAGTACTGTGTCACTGTAAGAGCTAAATATGTGTTATTACATCAATTTATTTTACCTTATAGCGTATATTGATTCAATATAATATAATATTGATGATTTAAAATTGAACGATCAAAAAAACCAAACAGATATATTACAATAAAATAAATGCCTGCATACAATATCAAACCTTAAATATAATTTTCCAGTAGAAGTTTCGAGAATTTTTATCGAAAAACCTATTACATAAAATATAATGTGGCTATAATGTTTAAATAGGTTTAATATTAAGTACACTATGTTAGAATTAGAATTATCTATATTTTTACACTGAAAATAAAAAAAATGAAATAGTTCAATGAAATTATCGTGTTTTGAACCAAACAAAATGTATAACGGAGCCAAGCGTATTTTAGTGGATGGTAGCAATCTAAGTACGCTATACAATAGTGATGATGATGTTGATGTCGATAGCATGTATAGAATTTTTGCTGGCAAGAGGTGTAATCAAAATAATTGCCGTGACGGTGGTACGACATAAATATTGATCGGATGATTGACCGTGGAGAGAGATGAGTTTGGCGGCCTAGGTATTGGACAATGGGCATGTGCTCTCGAGTCTCGTGCTGATAGCCGTGGAAAGAATTGTCATTTTTTTTCCAAGACACGAGTCACAAATTACGAACTGTCTCTTGTTCTTTTAGCTTCTTCGTCCTTGTCCCTCTGTTTTTTTTTTATTTTTTACACGCCAGTCTCCTATTGTGTCACCGAACAAGAAAGCTCTGAATCACTTTATATATTATATAGGCACTGCGTTTTGTCACTATCATTAGAAAGCATTTCCAAGAATTTTTCACGATATTCGCTGGTATAATTTAAGTAGGTATACATGATATGAAAATAACAATAATCAATAAAAATATAAAAGTCTAACAGACAGTAGAAAATACCTATATTAAACGAATAGTGTTTGAAATGAGTTGATTAAGTGACATGGATGACAATTCAATAAATACTTATTGAATAATTTGTATTCGTTATGTTAACATGTGATGTCGACTTGTGAACAATTTTTATAAGTAGTAAAAATATTACAGGAAGATAAATATCTGACTACAAAATTATCTATATTATTCTATATTTTGTATTTCGTTGATAAAATTCATATTATTTTTAAGACTTTTATTAGGTATTTAATTTATTTAAAATTAATGCACTTGTAATTAAAAATCATAATCTATTGATTTATTAGATTAAAGTGTATTTTTTCTTTATTTCACGTGCACAATAAAGAAGTGTGACAAATACGCTATACCTAAAAATGTGTATAACATAATAAAAAATGTATAATATATATATTTTATATTGAAGAGACCTAAAATAATAATTTCATAATGCAACTGCTATAATAATACGTGGTGTTATATAATTTAGTTTGATAAAAAAAAAATGAAATTAATATCAAACAATATAACACATAAAACGAAATACGAATATCTACGAATCTATAATTCAAAACATACACATGACTATATGTCATGGCTATGTGGATAAGACAATGCGACCATATGAGATACGTGACATTAGAAATTGTCCAGGTAACAGTTTTGCGCGTGCAGCAGCAATGACGTAAACAATATTTATACTTATTATATTTTCATACATATTTTTGGGATAATCATTTCGTGAGGTCAATCCGAACACAAGTTAAGCGACTTCAACGGATCAACTTCTCGAGATGGGACTCGGTCGAACCCCGCAGGGCCACTTCGGCAAAGTCATTATATTATGTTATAATATAATAATAATAACACATAGAAATGATGTCAACTAAAATAATAATATATTGCAGATTTTGGGGAAAAAAAAAACGCATAACGTTATATCTCGTCGGGGTAGAAAAATCGGTGCAGCCGCGTGTCGCCGGCCAATTGACATCATTTTTGTATGTACGCGCGGGCGCCTATATAGGACTTGGGCGGTACTCGAACAGGCAGACGGAAGAGTATTGCGACGAGCAATACATGATAATAATTAAACCGTGAATATAAATCATTATTATTATTAATAACGACGTTGAGATATGCTCAATGATTTTCGAGTATTGACCACGCCCATTGCCCTCTTCCGTCACAAAACCTATTACGCGTTCGCGCCTCTTACGTATGCAAATTGGCTCGTGACAAAGTGTTCGTTTATAATGTACGCAAATTTCATCGTATACGCGCTTGTGTGTGGGTTTTGTATGGGTGTGCATGTGCATGTGTATGAGTCGCGCACGCCGTCGCGGGGATGTCGGCTGTGGGTGCCTCCTTGTTAATCTAATAACACTACTGCCGCGCCGCCGTTAACTAAATCGGTCGCCGTCACCCTCTTTTATACGTCGCGTAATATTGGCGACGCGACGTTTAAGCTAGTTAGATCCGTATTGTGTGCGCGCGCACCCACGACTTACGTATACGCCAATGTTATCATTATTATTATTATTGTTACTGTTATTATTACTATTATTATCATCATCATCATCATCGGAAGTCGGGACACTGTAGGTATATAGTAGGTGTGTACGCGTAGTCAATCGTTCGTGCAGCGCCTGCATGATCAAACGAACCGGAAAATGTTACCAATATCATATTCACTATATATTATGATTATTTATGCTCTTGTAAATTGTACTTCAGTTGCACATTATACGATAACCCATACTCATTTTCACTGTAATATTGTACTGGACCGTACTTATAAAAATTACTAATATGTTTTACTAAAAACCAATATCCTTATGTAATTATTATTGTATCATTTTCGTGATAAATATATAGATACTTGGATAAAGTCTTGAACTTGAGAGAAAACAATCATTGAATTAAAAACCTAGGTATTTTTATAAAGAGATGAAATTGAAGGTTTAGCAATATTGTTCGGGGGTACTATTATACAATATATTTTGTGTGCAAAACCACATCATATATAACACGCACAATCTATACGCTGACGAAAAGACTGCTGTCACCCGCGGGCTGTTAGTCCCGACGGACACTCAATAACGGGTAATTCGATAAACGTTGGGTAAAATAAACGAATTTACTTGACCGTTCGACGAGTGCATTTAAACGCGAAATCGAATTATACCAGGCTAGTAATGTTTTGATTGACATTTGTACGGTGGTCATAGTGTGGTCATCGTCCCATATAAAAATTAAAGAGGTGTACCTTCTGTACCTATTTCCAAAACGAAGTTGGTCATGGTAGACTGTAGGATCATTAAACGTAGAACGTGTCGAAAAAACGTACTCAACTATTCAAGAGTGTGATTTAAAAGTTTTAAAAACCAGAAGAATTTTAAAAGATCTGAATAAAATAATCATGTCGGTTACCAAAACTCTATAGATATAATTATTGTACCTACATTATATAAGACCAATTATCAACAACAAAATAGGTAGGTACATTTAGAAAATTAAATATAAAATATTTGTTTTAAATATTTTAAAATAATATTATAATTGTATATCTTACTTATTCATATTTCATTTATATTTATGTAAAATTTTAAAACTTAATATTTTATTTTATTTTTTTTCCTTTTGAATTCAAATCTTATAATATGTATCTACTTAATTTATCGGGACAGTATGTAGGCCCTCTGTAGTAGTAATAATTTGATTAGACGATTATTTCTTGTAGCGTAACAAAATATATAATAAGATAAAATGTACATGTTTTGTTCATGGTTTGAATTTATTTATTTGAAACAGCATAATTTGCATCGGTAATGATGAATCTAATAATATATTAAATAAAGTGTTAAGAAATTAAAGTTAATTTTTAAAAGGTAATTTTTGTCAATATTTATATAAATTAAGAATGCTCTTAATAACTAATTTTTTCAAATTATACTTAGAAATGAGAATATTTTTAAGTTACATCGTATCATATAATTTAAAACTGTAAATAACACATTATCATACTTTTATAGTTTTATCAAACAACGAAAATACTGAAAATTATATATGTTTAGTCCCTTTTTTAAATTTCAAACAGATCTGCCCTTTAATTGAATGCCGGTCAAGTGTAAAAGTTATTTTTGTCTTCCTTAATCCAACCCCCAAAAAAACTGTATTCGCGCACCCGGAAGAAAAAACGCGATTTTACAATACAGACGTTGGTGCAGTTTAACTGAATTCGTCAAATTAGTGATTGTCAAAAGCAATGCCCACGACAAGTGCAGACATCAACCCCACGAAAAATAAACTGTATTAAAAAGAAACGTAACTGTTTAGTCTGTAATATGAAACGTTTTAATTTTATTAAAAATCTTCAACTATTATACTTGCACATGTCAAAGATATTATGACTAATAATTTGTTTAGACTTATATAAGTTATATTATGTAGGTATTAGTAATATAATATCTAAATAATCGTGCGTACTAATTTATGTGATCGATTCCACATAGACATTTGCCATTTACTATTTAGTATAAATTATACAAATATGTGGGTTACTTTACCTTTTAGGTTTTTGGATGCGGATTGTGGGCCATCTCTAGTCCACGGTGGGTCGCCGTGCCCTGAGAAGTCTCTCAGTTTCAGGTACGATATTGTCAGCCGTATGATGGAAGCTTTGTCCAACTGTGACGTAATAGCTGCAGGCAGCGGAAGCATTTTGGCCAGTTCGTAGAACTCGTAGTTCTCTTTGCCCCGCCTTGACCTAGCTGCGTCTCGACTTTTTTCTTTTCTTAACTCCAGTATTCTAAAAAAAAATAATAATAATAATAAATAAAAAACAAATTAAAATTAAAAACCATAGATATAATCCGATAAGCCTTATAAAAAGTATATTCACACATATCGATTAATGGGAATAATAAATTTAATGGAACTTGTTGCTGAAACATATTATAAATCTGACGATTAAAATGCACGAGCTGTCGAGAGTTCGTTTTTAATTATTAAACCATACACACGTTGTAGTCGTATTCGTCAATAATATTGATCAAGTAACCGGACGAGTCCATGTACGGAATAGACGGACGAACCCCCGAGCGTTATATTCGAGTCACATGCGTCGATGTACATCATATCGCACACATTGCACGCCGTCTAACTATTATTACTCTTCTCCGGATTTGTCAACAATTCAAATTTACCGGTTTTTTGATCGTATATGTTGTATCGTTATACTTATACATATCTATTATTATTTCGTTGCCGTTGTTGCATAAATCGTTATCTATGTTACATACTGTATAGTAACCATTAGTGTATCGTCTGAGTGTGAGAGAGCGTGATTTTATGTTTAAAAATCTGACCTTCACGAATTTTCGAATTGCCAATTCGTAAATGGATAATAATTCTACTGTCGCAATGTCAACATAGATGATAATATTATAACTGTAGCTTATTAATTTAATCTATACATAGTTAATCAACTCATCTCAAGATTTCGAGAATATTGATTTTACCGACTAATAATTAATGTTATTTATTTATTTATTTTAAATACATTATATTTGAATCTGATATTATATAAATAATCTTATAAATTGAACACTTTTTCAATCAATTGTTTCAAGAGTTAAAATACTTAAATAAACTTAAATAAATTAATGAAGTCGATTGAAGGTTTTTACATTTTTTAAAAAAAATTTATACCTACTCTTAAAAACCATAAATGTATAATGTTCGATTTTCAATCAAATTTTTTTTACCATTTCTAAATGTGGTTGGCTGATACTGAAGTATTATACATGAGTACACATGACTGACGCAAAAGATTATACGATAGTGGGCAGTCGATAGGTACTCAATATTTATGAGATTATGCGTGTTGCCCGAAGATCATTTTATCGCGTAGACGACAATAGGCAGGTATGCATTTTTTTATTATTGTGATCACTCATATCATATTCTGACACGACCATTTTCGGTATTATGAATCGTTTATTATTAAATAATATAAGCTATTTTTTTTTACACCGATCGTATCATTTTTCTCACTAACAACCTGGTCAGAAAAGCAATAAATTTCCCGTTTAGTACACATTGTGTCATGAGCGATCAAGAAAAAATACTGTCAACGTAACATTAAAAAATAATAATACATAATAAGCTAACGAACGATACGATATAAACATTTTTTTATGTCACGACAACTGGACAACGTGTGTGATGGGAAAATAACTTAAGTAAAGTATAATTATAACGTCGATTACCAATTAAATATATCACATATAAGACCCCAGAAGTTATTAGAAGAAAACGGATTTAAATTAATAAGACTCTGTTTGTTTTTAAGGGGAAAATAATGTCCACCGATATCTGCCGATTTCCCCTGGGAGTGACTTGACCCAACACTACCCTCTCCACACAATCAATTGCGTTCGAGTCATATATTACATATATACTATACGTTTAATCAAAAGTATACTTTAGGATATCATCCTCTAATATTATATTTATAAACTTATATGTATACATTCTAACAATAAATATAAGTTATTATTGTTATAAAGCATAAACATCATATATATTTTTTTTCTATTATTATCGATATACGTACCTATACTAGAAACTTTTATTAAGCATGATTTAAATAAAACATTCTAAACATAAAATATTTTACGCAATGTATTTGAGTTTATGTGATGAATTATGATATTGAAAGAAAACCCATTGTACATTATAGATATTTGTAATAAGATATATTATTACATTTAGTGTTACATTTAGGTATGACTTTAAATCATATAATACATTATACAATGATAAAATAATTGAATAATTTAAATATTTTATTAGCTTTGATAGTTTTATATATTCTGTACTTTAACTTTTAAGATAAACTAAACATTATAATATTATCTTGATATTGTGTTTTCATGTATACACAAGACTTTTTTAATTATCTAGTTTTCAATAAAAAAAAATTGAAGACTGTTTATAAAAGTACATATTGACAGATTTCTAAATCATAATACATTATATGAAGCAAATACTACACAATACCAATTGATGATCAAATATTTTATTAATTTTTTGATTGATGCTACAACTGGTATATAATATTATTCGAGTATATATTGGAAAACAATTTAAATTCCTATACATTTTATGTTGTCAATTTGTGTTCAACATAATATTATATTCTAAATTTTGAAAATTGAAATTATTTATTTAGGCTTACGGCGATATTTGAGAGTGTAACGATAAGCTTGACAGATGACAATGATTTGAGGTTCGGGTGTATTTTGAGATTTTGACGGGCACAGATAATCAAATACATATAAGTATAACGTTACATAGCTCTATACCGTTGATTACTGCAGCGTCCGAGAAATTACGCGATAATTTCGCTGTCGTATTGGCAGCCCTTGAACGCGTTTCAAAGGCAAACGAAGTTAACGTTCATACAATATATATATACACCCACACACACACACACGAGCTTGTGTGCCCGCAGTGCACATTGATTGGCGGTGGAGGAAATAAAAACGTTAGCGTTTCAGTGTACGCGAGGGGACAAGGTGTAGTGAGAAAATAGAAAGAGAGGAAAAAAAAGGAGGAATTATCAATGACAACGGTTTCCCCTTGGCGCACGCCAGCCACTTGTGTTCTTCTTCTCTTCTTTTACGAAGCAAATTGACCAAATTGCCCGACCAGAGGCGGCGGTGGAAGATCCCGCGGGACTGTACGAGCTGTGTCGGCGGCCACTCGGCACTTTGGACCCCGCGCCAACATACACACCGTGTTTATTAGGTTACCGGTTCTCTTTCGAAAAACATTTTCGCTTTTACAGACGGACTTATATATATGATTGTGAGGAGTGTATGTGTAAGTGTGTTTGTGAGTGGTTGCACACTCCACATGCGCGCGCGTAAAACCATTTTAAGTATCGAATGACCGTTAGTCACATTTCATTTAAATATTCGTTCTTATATAAATTCACCATCTCACCAAAACTATATGACTGATAAAAATAAAAATAAAAATCCATTATATTATAATGTCTTAATAGCTGTCATCCTACATTTTATTAATAATTATTATAGGTAATCTAAGACACAATAATATTTTTTACAAATATTATAATAAAACTGAGTAAGAAAAGTTAGTATCTAATTATTAACACTTACTTATACGCACTGAAATGGAATTTTGAATAATAATTATTACAATTGTATAAAAAATGCTAATTACCAAGTGGTAATCTAGCTGTAAATGTAACGCATTCTAATACACTATTGAATAGTTTTAAAATGGTTTTTAATGTTTTTTTTTTTTGTTTCTATAATTTCCATAAAATATAAAACTTCTATTTTTAAACAATTACAATTAAAATAATAATACTTGTAAAAAAGCTAATTCACACTAAGCTTTATATCTATATCCTAAAAACTTTTAAATTATACCGTTTGTCTTTTAGCCTTTAGGCGTAATCATCTTTATGATGACAACACAAATAAAATAAAAACATGTAAACATTAAACAATAAATATACATATTAATAATCAGATTAATACTTATTTGTAAATATTTAATTTATATGATTAATTGCTTATGCAATATTATTTTGTTCAAAAGACAGATAATTTAAAAATAATTTCAATGTTGTTTTCGTTTTCTGATAACTCAACCATAAATGTACTACGTTTTTCTTACTATTTATATTTAATCGATTGTATAGGTAGTTCATTGGCTAATTCAGATAATATAGGTTTTATTTAGATTTGATTTCTAGTTTATTTCTAGAATCGTTTATATTAGAATAATAAATAAAAAAAATATGCAAAAAATATTTAGAATCTTTTAAATTATATTATAGTGAATGTTAGTAATTTAAAAATTGTTTTTTTTTTTTTTTTTGTTGTTGTTATTGTTCTTTTTTTCGAATACAAAGTAAAACACAAATGGCTGTTGATCTCATTTTATATTAATAACATTCCGTTACGGATCACGTGAAACGTTGTTTTTTATATTCGTAGACATTAATTTTTTTCTTCTTTCATTTCTATTGTTTGTTCGACATTTTTAAGAGAGTGCGAGAAAGACCGTGTTAATCCAGAACAGCTACCGGGTCTTGTCGCCTTTGACCTGGACTGAAAGCCGCCACCCGAATGTTTGATTAAATAATCCATCATTAATCTCTTTTGAACAATAACAGAAGAGAATGATGGATATAGAAAGGACAAGAAAAATATTAGAATTATCCTTTATTCATTCACTATTATACATATTATGTTTATTATTTCTAAAATAAATTCTTTGGATTTACAGCGGTGTTGTTATATAGCTGTAGGATCGATTCCTAGGCGAAAATTTTTGTACGTGATTTTTAGTTATTTTCACTGGAAATGCATTTTTCTCCCTTTCAAGTTTTTATGACGAGAAAGCAGTAAAAGCCAGCAAGAAGGTCTATTACCTGCAATTCATCGGAGACCTATGAAAACTGGACATCTTCGAAAATCGAACTTCCCGTGGGACTGTGTTTGCAACTTTTACAAACCCTCTCCAGTGTAGATTATCCCAATGGACAATTTTATGTTGTCACTCTTCGCCTACATAATACTCGACTTATATTATTATAATACTAGATTTTTTACATTAGTTATTTTAATTTAATGTAAATACTATATCTTACTAGTTTAAATTATTATTACAATTAAATTTACTTGTATGCTATTGTAAATTAAGTTCCCACAAGAATAATAATATGTACCTACTGTACCTTCTGCCATCCTACTTCTTAAATATATTTATATTACCTACCTATAATATAATATGTCTTATAAATTGATAATGTGTAATAATAATATTATAAAACAATTAGACAAGTTCTCAAACTAGTCATGCATATTTTTCATATCACAGAAATAGCTGGTATATTATATTTTATATCAATAATAAATAATAATTATTAAAAAAAAAACCCTTGGAAAGGAATCACAACACACAAAATTCCTCTGACTATGTCACTGCGTAAACAAACCAATGATATGACAAATAATATTGATTGTTATACCTATACATCTACTGAGATGAGTAGATTTTTATTTTAAAGGTAAATATACTTAATAACTATAATAATATAGTTTATAAGATACAGAATACAGAATATGGCTATACGATACAATATAAATTTATGACAAAGTAAAGGTAATAGGTACTTACGTGGCTCATCTTATATAGGTACAACATGTATATATATAATTTATACATAAACTATAAGAGAATACTAAAATTTAATAGTATATACCTACAAACATAATATCGTTATAAATTTGTTCGACACAATACAATAGTCTGAAAGACGAAATTAGACCGTATCTATCTCTCTATATTTATTTTATGTATAATAAAATGTAGACTATTAATATTGTAAAGTCGTATCGATGTAGGTATGCGAATAATATTGTAATAATAATAATATAATAATAATAAAATATTATTATGATCGAGTTATCTACACGTCATCACGACGAAGGTTGGACTTAAAAACAATATAATAATAGATTGTAATCAAAACGACATGAAAAGAAAACGGTGAGCAACCAATTACCAGGTATGCAGTTTGCATATATATATAATATATATAAATATTATATACCGTTAAAGTCAGACGTGTTTGTGTATTATTATTATTATTATCTTCGTCGTCGTCGTCATGTCATCGCACGTTTCGTATATTATGTGCAAGGATTGGCACGCGGCACAGCTGACGACGACGACGGACCGAATCGCGCACGGCCGGTCGGTCGGTCGGTCGGAGCTGGTATCACGTGCGTGCGTGTACCATCAGCGGTCACGTCCTATAGGTACGACGCGTATATAATATTGCTCGGGCGGCGAAATCATAGGTACGTGAGGACGCACCATCACGTGTATTCGTGGACGATATAGTATACGGCGGCGTGACGCGAGTCCTACCACACCCCTGACCGGCGGCCGACCCACCATCACCGGAGGGTCGGCCGCGGCCTGACCGCGCTACTGCAGGTGCCGAGTCCGCACGGTCACCGCGGAATCACGTATCCGTCCGATAACTGACCTCCTGAATAACGTAACGTATTATATGCGCGCGATAATGGCCGGCCGGTGCCGCAGTACACCTGAAG
>VUJU01000148.1:0-114599 GCA_009835225.1 Aphis craccivora | reverse complement strand
ATAGTAATCATATATATTCAGTGGCATGAATACAACTGTGCAAAGGCGCCACATGCATCATCACCATTCGTTCGATATATCTGATGGTGTACAAATTTATTAACGCTCTTTACCACCAAAAAACTTTGAATATCCGCTTGCCTCACTGTAAGTGAAATTGAAGCGATCAATAGCTGCAGTGTTAATTTAATAATTTAAATATGATGTTATGGTATACCTAATTTAGGTGTACGCTGTTATTAAATAACGATATAATTTTTAGAACAGCAAAATTAGTAATTTTAAAATAATAAACTTTTAAAAAAGACGGCTTAAAAAGTAACTAACATCAACCAATATATTATAGTCGTTTACGAGTATTGAGTTTGAATTTATTTGATAAACAGTTTTTTTAACTAATACTTTTAAATAATAACCTAAGATTTTTTTTTTTAAAGTTTATGTAGACAATTTACCTAATAAGACATGTTTCTATTGATATATCATGAATACAAAGATTTTAAGTAAAACATTATATATAATTATCTTATTTTATGAAAAAAATGTTTTTTGGAGGGTTGTTCATATTAAAAAAAGAAAGTTGTGTTAGCCGCATTGCTTTGCACCACCACAAATAAAGTTAAATGTTCACCACTATATTATATATCAGCTGCAGCATATAATATGCTTGTAGGATATATTATTCTTTTCCTCAGATGCACCGTCTGTTGCCTATAAAGACTATAAAACGGATGCGTCATTATGGCGATGTCTGACAGATTTCGATTTTGTGCTAATACGAAACCGACCCATCCAATTTCTAGAGCTATAGAAACATTTATATTAACTATATATACTCAACATAAATTTATTTTTCAAACAAATACTACGGTTTTTCATCATTTGTTTACGTAAGACACGTAAAATATGTTTAAAACCATATTTCTAGCACGTGGTTAATATACTCATATATACACATATAAAAAATATTTCCACAAATTACAATTGTTGAGCAAAAGAAAGGGGAATAATAACACTCGTAAAAACGAAGTTTATGGTGGGTACATTTTTAATCAGCCGTTCCATAGTCGTTTGTATTGTATCTCCAGAGGGAGGAAAAATCGCTAAGTTTAAAAGGGTAGTTTTCCTTGTTTCAGTCAACTCGATTTCAAGTTTGAAACTTATGTCGTTTCACGTTCCGATGATTATAAACGTAAATATTATAAAGTTATAAAATTTAAATGTTGTTGAAATTAATGATTTAATTGTTGCATTGGTTTAATTTCTCGACACACACACACACACATACATGTATATATATATATATATATAATACCAGTTGTATAATGTAATAAAAGGCGTGGTGAATTGTAAGTTGTCACTCGTAAATAACTCGTCACAAAAATGGATACAAATATTTATATTTGATTTCTAATTGCAGAATGTTGCAATGAAAACAAGAAATACATTTTTGGCATCACATTATATAAAAAAAAACTCGACTGTCCAATGATTTGAATTGACGTTTTTACAGATGCTATGAGTTATTTTTTATATTTATGGAGCATACACATATGTACTTTTATGCAATATGCACATAATATATCACACCACCAGGTACTAAAAACATAAAACAAATTAAAAATATTTTTAGATTAAAAGTACATTTTGTAAAATAAAATGTACTTTTATACAATATTAGGTAGATAATTTTAATTGTCCTAATGTATATAGTTATAACTTATAATAATATAATATAGTTACTATGACTACCTATAATAATATTATTAAAGTAGGTACGAATTATAAACTATTTATTAACTATAACATATAATTAGCGACTATAAAAACCGTGATATTAGGTTACTATATAATTATTATATTAATGTTTAGAAATACATTGATAATTATATTATATTTGAATTAACTATAATATTATATATACAGCTATAACGGATTACAGAAAAAATATTTCATTCGTTGCACTCAGATAATATTGACATGGTCTCAGGTAATGGGTTGGTCGTTAAAGAAAAAAATACGACTTGTATATGGCTACGTAAGAAAAAGGGGAATTTACGAGTGTTTTTCGGCCACACAACCATAAAACTCGGAAATAAAGACATTTGGTCAGCAGCAATGCAACAGTATTGAAGTCCCATAGGAATATAATGTGCAGGCTAGGCAGACGGAAATGAGCTGCTAAAATACGGGTGCAACCGATACGATCACAAGCGCTCTAACGTTAGTTTTGTGCTAGCCTGTAAGGTTCCGTATGTGTACTTACCTATTATCAACAGGCGATAATAAATAGCAATTCAGGAAATTAAAAAAGAAAACACTAAAGGAGCCTTATTATATTCTACTATATACCCCTTTATCTTGGTGTGTACAACTACAATACGTCCCAGTTATTTCACGAAAAAAAGACTTAGCTAATACCTATACATACGCGCGTTGTTTGTTATTTTATAAGTACTTTTGCAGTCTCGATAGAATAGTTCATAAATCTTGAAGAGGCTTTAATAATTTTCACATAATGAATTGGACGTACGATTATTATTTATATGCTATTAAAACCGAGAAAATACGTATTTTATCAGAGCGTTCAATCTCTAATTGTAGCTGGAATCTAACATAAATTCACGATATTTTTAATTATAATTATACATATTTGAGTATTTCTACTTAAAAATATTTATAATTCCCAAAAACGTCAAGGGATAAAATAAGAATTTTTCTAATATTATAATTTGTAGATAAATAAATAATAAGAATTTATATACCTAGTTGCTATTTATAAAACACAAAAATTTGTCTCAATAGTATAGAATTATATAGGTATTAACTTATTCAATGATAGATGTAGTGTAACCAGTAAAATTAGTAGCAGCAACAGGGTGCCAAATTTTTATTAAGTCTAATACCTAAATATATTAAGTTTATATACCTACATAAAAAACAGTATTGATTAAACATAGAAAATTACATTTTTTGTTGTGGGTAAATTTTGAATTTATATTATTTATTATACATTAGTATAGTTGAAGGAACTACTTGAATTTTTTTATACAATAATATTTCCTATACCTACTTCCTAAGTTTTAAGTCTTAAGTGTTTTATTTTTATTATTATTTTTATTTTTTTTTTTTTGAGTAAATTATTTTAGAATATTTTACTATTCGACCAGATTATTGACTATATTTCACATCGTACTCACGTAATTTTTATAGAAATGGTTACTGCTTTATCATTAGAATTATTTAGAAACTTAAACGATTTTCAGATCATATTATATCTGTTTAAATTAATTATATTCCAAAAAAATTAAGCCTTTAAAATTTTACTAATGAATGGAAAATTCAACCGGGAATGACAAAAAAAAGTTGCCTTACGGTCGCAATTAAGTTAATCTGACTATCGCCTTAAAAAAAAAAACATAATAATAATAGTACAATCAAGCTTTTCGATTAAATACGTAGGTAACAATATATTTCTTTTAAATAGTTTCACATTCAAATGACAAGATATTCTTGCAGGTTATATGAATAGAACAAAAGATTAAGTGAAAAGATCACCAAATCGTGGGACGATTATCTGATGATATAAGCATACCATACACATATTTTATTAACATTTTGTAATGTGGCGTCCCTGGGATGCACCCGTTCTGCACCACTAGCGATTAGTATAAACACTTGTTATAATACGATCGGTGCACGTTGATTTTGGGTGGGGAAGGCTAAGAATAGTCATAGCTATTATAAACGATTGGATTTATAAAAAGGAATCTTTAAAAAAAATAATAATAGTCAGGTATAGTTTTGATGAATCCACAGCTTTGTAACTATAAACAACAAACAAACGCGCAAAGTCATTCTGAGATATTAACAGAACTCGAGAGTCGATGATCAGTAGCTGTATAGTTATTATCGAGACCGTGAAACGTATATAGGTACTACACACTATGTACAGTCGTAGGATGGGCGCTAATGAAAAGTACATGGCCGTCCGGAGGCCACCCGCATCCAATTAACGTTAACAATGACAACCGTAGTTGTTGTGTTCAGGAATTTCGAACCGTTTTCGGCACGCGTCTTATCTTCGCTTCTTTAGTAAAATTTGAATCGGTACAGAACGCTGTTTCCGGAGGAAATAAATACCTACATTTTTATTGCTTTAAATTTTAAAAAATGAAACGTAATCGTGTGATATCATCCATGCATTTTTATGATGAATGTTGCTGTTATACTAAGGTACCTAAATAGGTATACAGATTCTGGTAAATCAAAGAATCCAATCGATCATTCCTTTCTTACGTCCTTAATATATATATACATTTCTCTGAACTCTCAAGGAAATACTGTAATGATAGTATGGTAATTAACTCAAAATATGTGTAACCTATATAGTATATATAGAGGAGGAAGACTAAAGAAGTTGACAAACGTAAAATAAAATGCTAGGGTTGTATTTGCAGTCAATCAGCTATATAGCGAACATTAATATACGCCTACATATATAAAGTATACACTGACTGGTATAGTTTAATTAAAACTAGAGTGCTAATGATAAAACAAAAATTAATCGCAAAAAATAAAACATATCTTATAATAACTAATAGCAAATAACAGTTTTAAACATGTTAATAATATTACTATTTATTATTATTGATATAGGTAATTATTAATTATCAAATAGAAAGTCTTATAGATATCTTACGAAATCAATATATATTTTATATATAAATTAAATTTTATTTATTACTATTTTTTATTGGAAAGTTTTGATGGTAACGAATGATTCCAATTTAAACAGTTATAGATTTCACTATTAAGTTGTTTTAAAATTCATAGTATAATAGATAGGTACCTACCTATAATTAAAAGGGACCTGTTGATTTTACTACGTAGGTACATCGTTTGTATAAAAAGAAGCTTAAAAATCTGCATGTATCCAGTACCTACCTCTATCTATTGAAAATCAGACACATTATTACGTAAGTATCATTTTTTTAAAAAATTTAATTTGATTATATTTATAACTATAATCTTGGGAAATTAAAGGTTAGAATAGTATTTTGAATGTTATATTAGTTTTAAAATAGGTACCTACTTACCTATATATCTTAAGTTTCGGAAGTGTACTATTTCAGTAGATATACTCAAGATAGTATGCAACTATGATACGAAAATATTATAAAATATAATAATAATAATATACATAATAGATATTAGCCATATGGTATACCTATACCTAATTTATAATATACATTATTACAAATAATTATTTAGCTTCTTTAATATAGGGTCTGGGGAAAGATATACTTTTGAAAAACGTTAACTTTGATTCATACAATTATATGTTGCGCACATGTAAATTTATGTAATTTTACTGCATTGGTGCATAATATAAAGCATAACGATCGATGTTTACCTACAAGTCATGTGTAGACTATATATCGCGGTGCATATATACCTACGTAGATACCTAATTCGCGGTATAGTCGTAGTCTCATAGAACACGCATATACCTATTATAATATATAATTCGAACTTTCAGACCTTGCCGACAAACTCAAAATAATAATAATAGTAATAATAATAATAATAATAACACAGGGACATGATATAAAAAACTGACCCGGGTTCGACGAGCGGCTGATTTTGTTTGGCGAACGGCATGCACAGGTCAGCCGGCACGAACCACGACGGGCTGAACGCGGCGGCGGCCGATCCGGGACCACCGCCGCCGGGTCCGCCGGCCGCGTGATGATGATGTCCCACGTTAGCGGCGGCCGGATGTCGCTGGAACGACGCGGACGCGTAGTCCATGGCCATCGCCTGGTACGGCAGCATGATGTGCGCCGTGTGTGAAAAATCCAGCGTACGTGAGCGCGAGCGTCAAACGTTAGCTGCGGCAGCGCATCGCGTACGTCGAAAAAAATAAAAATATATATATATATATATTATTAATTATGTATACGATGCGACAACGAACACACCCGCGACACCGAAAAAACTGAACACCCGCGACGACGGCACTGCAAAACGGTCTGTATACTACAGACCAATAAAAAAAACGTAGTGCTGTATACCTGAACGCGTGCACTAGTGACGTATAATATTATCAAGTCGTCGGATGTGTGTAAAAGTCACGCCCTGCACTCTCGGCGCGTAGGGCACGAACACGCGATACGGACGAAAAATCAAAGTCGGACGAATAGAAGACTTCTCGTTTCGTCGCTGGAGAACTGCATGGCGCTCCGTAAGAATTACGATATAATGTGTACCTATATAATATTATTATAATGACGACGATATAACCAATTCGGTATAGGCGGTGGCGATGCGGCACGTATTGACGTTACAATAATATTGTTGATATTATACGCGGGTGTTGCGTAATAATACGTTGTACTGAGAGGCGTTATCGTAAAACAGCGGCGGTCGCACGTCGTCCGTATTATATCGTCGGCGGTACCTGTGTTGGCGGGCGCGCGGCGTCACGAGAACATCCAAGACGACACGTCCGGGACGGGCTGGCTGCGGTCCGCACTGAGACGACGTCGGTCGTTCGTGCCGGCGCGCGGAGGGTTCGACGCGGCGCGACACAACCGAGACGCTGCAGACGGCCGCGGAGCGCGCGCGCTCTTCGCCGGACACGCCCAGGCACGTACACCATTGGTCCTCCACACGCTCCACCCACGTACGCGCGCGCGAACGTCACGTCACCGCCGCCGCCGCTTACCTGTTACTATTTTTGTTACACCGTACGACGCGCATATTATATTATGCTATACCGTTTTGCCGAACTATATTCATTAACGGCGGAAACGGCCGTCACGTGCGTCTCCCCCTCGTCGCCCCTAACTAATACCTATATGGCTATATAGTATAATATATATGTATAATATGTATATGTGTACATCAATACATGATGAGTGAGTGGGTGAGCGTGTGTGTGTGTGTGTGTGTGTGTGGGTGGATGGGTGTAGTAGTAGCGTGCGGCGCTTTTCCCCAAAGCTACAGAATCTTGTGGGTTTTAGAACCTCAGCACGATCCATTTTTTCGCCCCGTTTCCGATGCTGATTTTCCTTATTATTATTGTAGACTGCCGTGCGTGTGATGTGTATACCTACTGCGTGTTACGCGTCATTGTGTTAATAATAGGTATATACCATCATTTTATCGGTTTATATAGGTATTAATATAATTATTTTTGTTTCGGTCGTTTATATCTCTATACAGTACCTACTTCCCTTAAAATACTATTTGTAAGTGATATGAAATAAAAATAACATAATAATATGCTATTACATAGGTGTAGCTTATAGATGATTGCAGATCCCTGCAGAGTAACGAAATATACGCTGACATAGGGTCGCTACTTACCTATAAGGCTATAAAATATAGGCTATATAATGTACCTATCTATAAATGCGTTCATATGGTCAAAGAATAAAAAAGTAGAATTGAGACTATAGTATACTATATAAATTATAAATGATATAGTATAAAATGACAACAATTTATAAACTATATTTAAAGTATAAAAACATTTTAAACAATGTACAAAATAATAAGTATATCTATCCAAACCCAAACTGTTATTAATATAAAAAAAGGTATGTTAATAATCAATACTCTCTGTACGACTATAAAAACATAACTTATAATATAACATACCAATATCAAATATGTATAAGTTATATAGGTATTAGGTAACTATGCATACGAATCACAGTGTATATTGCAGCTATATAATGCATATTAATATTTAAATTATAGCTATAATTATATAGTAGGTACCTATATTTTATTTTATTTTATTATTTACAAAGAAATGATACAGGTAATCAACTTCCAAAAATTGTGTATAAAGATAATAGGTACCTATAGTTTTAAGTACACTACTACACTATACATAATATAATATAATAATAATATATATAATATATAATCTATATAAATCAATACAAAATGAGTACCTATATCTATACAGTATACAGTATAAAAATAAATTTGTTTATATTTTTAGGTACCTACCGAAGTATACAAGAATATTTGTAAAACAAAATTTTCAAATATGAAGCAATTAAGTAACGATATAATATAGGTAATAAGAACCTACTAAAATATTATTACTGTTGTAATAAAAAAGTACCTAAGGATAATTTATAAATATTAAGTACCTATTTAATATTCAAGATTATATTTTTTTAAACACATTGGTAAAACGTTTTTACATATGTTTTCACCATAAATTGTCACACTTCAGTGAATCGTCTAGTCTAATCGTCTAATTTTTAAATAGAATAAACATACATTTTTATTTTATTCATTTCAAAAACCACCGAGAAACGTGTAAAGGTCATCTAATAACCAGTTAAAAAAATTTTATTACGCTACGTTAATTTTGTGGTATAGTACGACCCATTTAAGCACTATAAGATACAATACCCAACTGTCATTGCAGTAATAATATTATCATTATATATGTTTTGAATATTATATGAATGCATGAAACAAATACAAATATATAGGTAATATATTAGAATAGTTTATACATTTAAGTCAAATCATATACTAATCAATACTATATATAATATTTAAACTGAATATTAAATTTATATATATTTATATATACCTACGAGTATGATAAATATTACAATAACTATAAATTTAATTATTATTTACCATAATGAACTGAAATCAAGTCAGGGATGAAAAGAATTGTCGGTTAGCAAGTGAATAGTGATATAGTCACTTATATCTTCATATCACGTCCAATAATTTTCAATGAACTAAACGTGTTACGAGAGCGCATTTTCGAAATTTGACAGTGCATACACGGTATATAACATATACATATAATATAACAAACTAATTTCATTTAGGTGTTCATAATTGTATAACATCGTATTATGTCAGTGTCAGTGATACATAAATGATTCGATCAAAAAATCATATAAACTGGGTCAGATCGCGAATAAAAAATAAAAATCCAAATGAAACCGTACGATATACGAGTGAAAGAAATAATATTTTCAGATATATCTATGGATATTCACTGTGTAGAAGATACTGCAGTTCTCGTAAAATAGCGAGTGCCCTGTATACATTTATGTATACCTATAAAGTGGGGGGAGCGCGTATAAAGGGGGTCTCTACCCAAATCAATATTCAGAACGTTACTCGCTTGCGGACCTCCGCCACCGCCACCGACGTCGGTGTTTGGCAAATGGCCGGCTCGACATTCCATCACAGTCCTATCTGTTCCTGCAGTACACTAAAATATAATGGAATATTTATATTATTTATGGGGCCTGATCGACGTGATCTACCGATGAACAATCGTTCGTCACGAGGAATTTATAATGAGCAGTTTGACATTAAAAACAAAATTGAGTTTATATATGGGTAAATTATTATGATCATATATTTATACAGCATATGTGGATAACGTGCCAAAATTGACTTTGTGAACTTATATATAGCAACTATTATAGTATAACCGGCTGCAGGAGCTGTACAATATTAGCTTTAATGTGACACTATTTTTTTTTCATATACATGCTTTATGTTACCAAATTATATAGTCACCATTAACTATAGCAATAATTAATTATTATATTAATAAGCTATATAGGTATCAATGAATTATAACAGATTAGTGTAAATATTTGAATGGATTAATTTAAATTTTATTTATTATTGTATAAAATAACGCAACAAGGTTGAATGTGTATAATACACCATTGATAATAAATTCTATAGTAAATACCTAAAATTATATCAATAATTAATATATTAAAAATAGAGCATATATAGGTAAGCAATTTTTATATAGCATTGAGCATATATGCGAAATTCAAACTTTGAAAGGAAGTATTTTATTTTTAATAAAATTAACTTTACAAGACAATCGCGATTACTAAATATCTATCTATACAATATTATTTTTTAAAACATTTATAAATAAAATAATATGTACAATACATCATATTAAGTATGTTTCATTCAATATTATTGATGTAGATTAAAAGTAGAATAATTTAATAAAATATTTACCACGGTTTAAATTGGACATAGGACCTGTATGAGAAGATTATTGGAAACTTGGTAAATTAATGTAACTGTCTAAAAAGATAATAACAGTATAATAATATTGGATGATATAGTTTTACAGCTAGCTATTATTACCAATTTATTTGCTGCGCAGTACGAGAAATCCTTTAAATGCAGCGGGGGCATACATAATGTAACTTAAAAAGGCGGCGACGTAAAGGGGCAATATTTACGACGACTACGAGAAAAAAAGAATAAGCTTATATATATTATACTCCTTAAGGCTGACAAATGATGCCATTATGACCAACCGCATTTGCCTAAGCCTTGGTCCGTGGTATTTTCTGTCTGAAGTATTTCTGCAAAATGTCCACGTCAAAATACTACTATGACCTGCATTTGTCTATAAGAATAAGGTTATATAATGCGGTACCTACATTTCTATACGGAGGACCTATCTTTAATAGAATCAGCTTTTTATAAATCTGTCAAAACAGATTGTAGGAAATGTGGAGAAGGTTGATAGAACGTAATCCTAGTATGAGAGATGTAAAATCATAACACGTTATTATACTGATGGATTAAGTATAACATTTATCAAAATTACTGTTCCACAAAAACATTATTTTATAAAATTATAATATTATATGTATAGAATATATGTAAATTATGATCATAGTAATGGAAGAGGATTACCCGGGCTGAGCTCCATAAAAATAATATTTTAAATTTAGTTTTCTTAGTAATTATATTTATTATTTTTTTATTTTAAAACAATATATTTAAACACAATTATAATTTTGGTTACTGCAGGTAATTATAAATATTATTTTGCGTATAGCTTCAATCTTAGAACATATCTATAAATACTAATAAAACCACACATTAATAGAAAACTGTCAGATCAAAATGATGGATAGGCTATACCTATAGTCTAGTGATAAAATTATAAATAATAACTTCTTCGTTAAAAAAGAATTGTTAGATTAAATAATTTATTGAAGAAGTATCTCCAATGAGAGGTCTCACTATTCCGTTATTCATGTGATATTTATTATTTTATCAATTAAGCTTATTGTTCAAATGTATAGGTATAACAGATTGCTAAATAAAGAAAATTTGTATACATTTATTATGTCAAGTATAATTATTATACTTAAAAATAAATAATACATAAAATAGTATTAATATTTATTATCAAATAAATGTTTTATAATATTTAGGTATTTTACAATTATACTAAATATAGGTAAGTATATAATTTTTTCTATTAAAAATGTTTGCATTGATATAAACTTATTGGTGGTGCAGAGGAAAAGCTTTAACCCAGTTTTATATGTTAATATGTTATAGAATATTATTATTATAAGTACACCCTAATATTTTCCATGATCTCTGATTATGATGACGATTGGTCGTTGTGCACGAAATCATTAAATATATAATAAATATTAACTAGAATCATCTATTTATGTGTTAAGTAGAATCCAAAATAAAATGTTTAAGTGTACAGTAAGAATTAACAATAATACATGCAATGTATACTGTATAGTTTAGTTTGAAGACTTGCTATATTTGAGACCTTGGAGACTATAATATATGATTCCATAGCCATACATGTATAAGCCGATATTATTGTTCCATTTGAATTGAATTTGGTTTAGCGTGGTAGGTATTATATTATATACTTGTATATATATATGCAATATATGTGTATATATCGACACATGTATCATATGCATTGGAGGAGAAAAATTACTGTAACTCAGAGGCGTGAATAGGGGATGGATAAAAAAAGAGAAAAAAACATTATTTTGGCATTTCATTCAGACATTGTTTCCGCATAAAAGGACTCCGGAGGGTTGATATGTGTCTGTTGGGTCAAAAGGGGTCAAAATCTTGATTTTCTTTGCATGGACCCTGAGACGTGACCACTGATTATATGGAGACCAAAACTCATCCCGAGGGTGAACTTACGTTTCATGAAAAACTTCGGCATTATTCATTTTCAAATCAATAAATATTATTTAAACATAATATTCAAAATCACTAAACACAAGTTACAAAAGAAATTCTAAACTTGTGTATAATACAATTTATTTAAAAATAAATAAATTAGACAGTCAATTGTTTGATATTAAATTATTTACATATTTATAAAATAAAAATAAAAACGTAGTTACGTTATTAAGCTAAATATACTTTTATAAGCACATAAATAATATAAATAAGTATAAAAATAATGTAATTGAAAATTTAAGTTTGTATATTATAGGTACAGTGACTTTTTACAAAATACATTTGTATTTATAGTTAATTGTCGTATCAATTTAAGTAGTCTATCTATCGTCATTCCTAGAATATCGATTTATTTTAAGGTTTGAAATGTCGGTATCGGGTGTTTAGGTGAAAAGAAAACTCAACTGCTGACCAGTAAATACGGTGCAATCAAGCGGCCGCAGACGCTTCATTAGCCCTCTCTCCCTTTCTGATCCAGTTACATCACCCCTACAGTTCTAGCCTCATATTATTCCAAACTGAAGGGTAGCAATACCTAATATAATCACACACTCCCATATCATTCAGTTTTATCTTTCTAACTTACCCCCTCCTAAATTGGATTTATGAAGAACAATTCCATCGGGCCCTAACAGGTGAAGGAATTGTAATAATCTTAGTTTGTTAAAATTAATTTATGTATGGCATATTATTATATTAATATATGGTAGCAAACAATAATTACATTTCATAAAATTCATTATTAAACTGTAAAAAAAAACAACAATACCAGCTACTTGTTTTAAAAATAATTTTTCTACGAAAAGTGGTAAAAAATAATAATATAATAAAAAAAATATAATTCGGTTTTAAATTTTAAAATTGACAGTTATCGTCTTATCGTAAATATTAAAACATAATTTTATGATTGTATATTATATTCTTTTACTAAATAAACTAATAAACTCTTTGCTATACACTTAATGTAATAGTAATGACAGTAACTATCCAAAAAGAGAAAGTATACAATATACATTTTTTTTTATATTCTTAAATCATGTTAAGTTAAGACTATTAAATTTACCTATAGCATTTGACACATATATCAAAATCTAAAGTGCCATTTTAATGCAGTAAATAGAAAAAAACTATGATATGATATTTATAGGAAATAGTTTTTTTTTATAAAAAAATTTTTCTTGTGACAACCACATACGTATTATATAATAGATATTTGATTCCTGGAAATGCATAATGTATTATACTTCTATCATATAATACAAATATAATATGCACATTATAATATTATTTTACTAGTATACTCTATATTATACTATATTCATTTTATTACGTGTATGTACCTACTAAAAATTGAATCAATACATTTACTTCAACAAGCAATAATAGAAATATGTTGTTTCGAAATAAATATTATTCATTGTAAAGTAAAGAGGTCACTGAAATTGATTAAAATAAATGTGAAAGCGAAAAATATTTTTAAATTAATTCATAATAAAATATTATTTTGGTACTCTTAAATATTCATTTAAAAACGTTGAATTCAATGTTATCTAATAGTGATTTATAATTTTATAATTTTTTTTTAAATCTTCATGGAATAATATAAGAATATACTTTCTTAATATTTCTCAAAAATTATCAATTTCTATATTTATTAAGCTTAGGTTATCTAAAGGATATACTCGTATACTATTTAATAAGTAGGAATCTAAAGTAAATTTGGGTTGGGTAATATAGTAAAAACAATAGGTACAATGTTAGTTGATGATAATTTATAATGTAGATTGTAGGTAAGCTTGCGATAATTCCCATAAGAAAAAATTTACATACACAAAACAGAATGCATGAAATACTTAAACTAATGCATAATTTAACCCTCTCCCGATTATCATATCAATAATTTGTATAGAAATGTAAATATTAATAACAAAAAATAAAGACGTGCGTCTACCATAATTTAATAGTTAGTAATTTATTATAGTATATAGGTACGTGTATTGGAATTTGTTCATAGTTAACTACAAACTAGCTGTAATATAAGAACTATAGAAAGGATGGCGGCGAGTTACAAATAATAAAATATATCTATATATCTATACATACAATAAATATAATAATATATAAGTGAAGCGCACATTCTCGAATATAGTTTTGCATAATACCAAATATAATATTACATTATTATCTACACTATTATAATATAATAGTATTATTATTGGCTATAAATATAATATTAAGTGTCTATACAGTGCACGTATATTTAATCAATCATATTATATACGCACGTATACACCTGCAGCTGTAGGAGTAAACGATTATAATAACAACAATAATGTACTGACTTCACTGATAAAATTTACGCATGTGCCATGTGTACACGCTAGTACTGCAATTATATTATGTACTCGTATGTAGTAAATATTACTATATTGAACATTGGCGTAGAAAATTATTGCGGTTTTACGATAACAATATAGGTTATAGCTGGTATAAGAATGTGTGATGTTAAAGTGGTTTCTGTATATGACTTAACTACTTAACTGACTTAATATTTCTTTTAACGTACTTAATAAAAGTTCCTGGAATAAATACTTTTTTTTTACATAGATATTCATACTGCTAGTATTACAGGGTGATTTTTAAACCTACCCATTCATTATTTATGCTTAAATTATGTTTTATACGACACTATATACTAATTGAAAATCGGCGAATGGTTACATAACACGACTATTTTACCAAGGGTTAGTCGGATTTTACAAACCCATTTAGGTAAACATACCTACATATTATAATATGTAAATAAACATCGTTTTAAATAATACCAATAGTGCTCATATAATATATTATTATATAGCATATAAATTTAAACAAGGAACTTGTGAATAATAGAGGTAATAATATGAGGTGCGTCTTACCTTGATGCACTGCTCTCGGATCGTAATGATTGGGAAACAAGTGACGCGTAACGTCAGACCGGAAATGATGAGGCTCGCAAATTTAAGCACAAGACGCGTTCCACTAGAATTTTATCGTGTTGTACATTACTAAGAAAATACGCACTCACGGACGAAATCGCGAAAATAAACCGATCAAGAATTGAACTGCACGAAGGACGCGAAAGAAAATGCTGACTAGTGGCAACGACCGCGTTTTCTTATAAGATCGACTGACCAACGATGAAAAATATATCAAATATATCGCGATTAGTGGTTACACGTTTACGAGTAGATAGGTATATACTGGCTTGTACAACCTGGACTGTAGTTACCGAATTTATACTGCGGTCGAGGTTACCACCGTATATAAGGTTTATGACGTTACTCGCGAGCTGGTAAACAAAATATTTTTCGTTGATCATTCCGTTTAATTCTGAAAAGCAGTGTTTACAGCGCCATTTGATTTTCGAAGAATTATTACAATCAAACCTTTTTCGTGTTAGCCATTAATGCGTGTGTGAAGTTTAGTTCTGTGAAATTCTACGTGAAACGAGACTTATTATTAATTTATTTCAAGCCTTATCAGTCATCACATTCGGTTTGACGAAACGTGTAACCCTTTTTCAGATGATAACGATTCAAGGGTGGCGTGTCAAGGTAAAACATAAATAATTAGTCACCTAGCTAACCTACCTATATTTTTATTATTCACGAGCTTATTATACCATATATAACCCGCCATAACGTATTTTATTTAGAATTTATTGTATTTGCACTCAATTTGGAGTGAATACTTATACTAGGTATATTGTAATACATAGTATGTATTCGTATATTTGTAAAATCTAAATCAAAAATCGATAAAATAATAAACGTCATATCTTTTAATGTCTTAAAAAAAGACTTTAAGTATATTTAAATATTTTAAAAATCAGGATTTGTCGGATTTGATTAAATAAATAAATTAAGCATTAAAATAATTTGAGATTGGTTAAACATAATGTTCCATTTATATTTAGCGGGAACTAGAGACGTATTTATGAGAGCGGGAGTTCTAAGGAAAATAAGTTCGTGCGTAAAACTGTTTGTAATAAATAATGATACGTAATGACGAACTAAATCAATGTATCAATGTAATGAATGCGATCATGTTACTTGCCTTGGTTGGATTTTTTTTTCATATATTGTTTTTATAAACACGTGTAAATGGTAAACAATTTATATTTTTAAGAAGTAGATGGAGGGCAAAAAAAAAAATTAATAATGAATGCGAAAATTCTGAATACACATCTGTGGTGTATATTATGTATAGTCCCGCGAAAGTATACGAAACTAAACAAATTAGAGCAACTACTGTAATATTTCATTACGTGTATAGTAAATCCCGTGCGACCAATTAGTGTCGTAGTACTTCCTGGCAGGGCCAAAACGGTTCCATATTGCATATCGATAAGATCGTATCTGTCCAGGGCGTATTTTAACTTATGATGCAAGTTCAAGGATCGTCCGGGATCCCGGGGCTGGGATTTAATCGCCATTTAATTACGCGTATATCGGTCCCCGCGGGCCGCCACTAATTCATTTAGATACGCGCGCGTTTCTACAATCTCAACACGAACCGGCAAAAAGGGTTTGTACTTGCCGGGACGAGGAGTAAAAGATAATAAAATGGAATGAAAACAACAGTAACAATAATATTGTTATTATACACAAATTCAAAAAAATAAAAAAATAAAATAATTACATAATTCGACCCAAACGGACGTAACGCGCGTGCAACGGAGTGCGGTCCTCCCTCGTGAAAAACCAAACGCGCTTGTAGGTATATACACTTACCTACATGCAGTATGTATATATATATATTATATACCTACATATGTATGCACAACAGTCGGAGTCATTCCGACTATACATCTCGACCCGAGCCCGTGTCCGATTTTTCACGGCCATTGTGATTCGTTTCCAGAATATGGTGCTTGTGCCACTATTTTTTCGTTTATTGTGCCTATACAGAGTGTATATAATAATATATATATATAAACACATATAGACTATATTATACACGTAACGCGCGCGCGCGACGGCACAAAATTATATATATATATAACATAAGGTATACAAATATAATATCACGGGCGCACGCTTTTCCATATATATGTATATATTTATATATAATTCCGTGGACTGTTGTGTTGTACCTGCATCTTTAACTATATACGTATACACACACACGATAATATATATTAGACCAGTCTTAATATAACATATAACAATGGGTTGTACACGTGCATAATGGACATCAAAAAATTCGATACGTATATATATCATATATATTATATATATATATATATATGTGTGTGTGTGTGAGGAAGAACTAGGAGGAGAAGAAGAGAAAAAAAAAGGTATTTGACCACAGGCCCGTGACACATTATGTGCATCAAAGCAGCTAGTGTGTGTGTGTGTGTGTACTGGTTAGGTTGTGTTGCGGAGACGGTAGTCGCTATATTATTATAGTCGCCGTGGAATACGCCGGTCGCTTCCATATACATCCGCGGAGAATGGAAACCAATAATAACACCGTCCGTTGTCGATGGGCGCTGAAAAAACCAATTTTATCCGTACGTCACGTACGTATATACACATTATACCGTGTGCCTGCGCGCGCGCTCACGGTGACAGCGGCATTCGTTACGGCTTTGTTTACATTGAACCGGCCGGCCGGACGCCCACGGGCTGATGGGCCACCAAACCGAATTTGATAGACACCCGTCCGCTGCCGCCCGGGGACACCACGAGTGTGTATTATTCTATACGAAGACTTTGCTGCGAAGCGTCATCATCTACAGTTATTGTGTTTACCGCCGGTTCGATAAAACGAAATAAAAAAAAATAATAATAACGATAATAAACGTTTTTATTTCACCATTATTAAACTTTTTCTTAGGGTTTATTATCATTATTATTGATGAATTTTACACTGATTTCTTATCCGCGACTGCGGTTTTCAATGCTCGACCAATATCTATAATACCAGCTGTTTTGTATACCTACTTAGTTGATGCTCTGCCGTTGAACGTTGGCGGCAGCATGTCTATGTACCAACGACGTATGGATATAAATTGATTTCAGAAGCTTTGACACGTGTGGACAGCGTAGCAATTATACACGTTTTTTCTCGTTTGGCTATATACCTATACATTGTTTGAGTTTAAAAAATATTTAATTTAAGAGATCTATATATGTATCGGCTTTGTATATAGGTGGAGTTAGGTACCAAGAAATCTAAGAGAAATGGTTCGTTATAGGAATACAATTTTTAAAAACCACGATTGAAGTGTAAAATTCATCAACAATAGATAAAGCTATAAACGTCAAAATTTGTTTTAGGAATACTCTAAAATGCATTTTTGAATGAATATGTAGGTAGGTATGAATCAGAAAATCAAATTTAGTGTGAAAGTTTTACTAAAATATATAATTCCTTATTTTAAGCTTTAACACGTTGTTTTACACTATAATATTAAACAACACGATAAAAGCACGCGATATATTTGAATTAACAGAGTTAAAATATATAGGCATCATAATATATATTATATGTGTGTGTATGGGTTTTGATATTCCCTTACAAAAACCTATAACCGAACACTTTGGGGTTGAATTGTATACAGATGCATAGGATATTACGATATATACACAGTTGTAGTGTGTTATAAAAATACAGTTATATTAATGTAAAATATTCACGTTCGAATCGGTGTGGGGATTCAGATTTCTGTGGTGCATTAAATTTTTACAACCGTGATAAATCCAGTCCCTATATATACATATATATTATACATACACGCACAAGCACACAAATACACACATATTTATATAGACTTCAATGTGTTGGTGGCTCATAAAACGTCTTTGGATATTGTGCTTTCCAACCCCCTAGACTTTTTACCGTTCCTTAACATTAGCTCTGAAACCACGACAAACTCCTGAACGGTGGATAAAACGTTTCACCTCATAAAGTCTGTTCCCCTTTTTTTCTTATACGTACAACATTAACAAAAAAAAAAACAAGACCCTATCGCACCTTTTCTTGATGCAAATTGGTTTTAAATTCAAACCTGATTCTAATAAAACGAAGAAGTATACGTATGTACCATACTCTTAATGTGTGTGTTTAAGTAAATTATAGGTAAGTTCCATAAGCGGAATATGCACGTATATACGAGTATGCAAAATTAAAAGCGCGTTTTTAAATTTGTTTGTCGCAGTTTAAAGTATATAAATACGGGAAAGTATTTTTTTCAACAGTGATGTTATTATTATTTCTTATAATTTATTCGGAATATAATATTAATATATTATACATTTGATATATTCTAAACTTCCAAATAATTTATAAATAAGTACTATAGTAATAGTATTAATTAAGTAGACATTTGAATCTAAGTATTTTACGATAAAATATTCAAAAAATATACTTAGTTTCTAACATAATATAATTTATCTCGATGACCTTAGCGTGAACAATGTAACGTTTGGTCGATCTGTTTTTCTTTTGTCTGCTTGCTACGTGATGACTGATAAAGACTAAATATTATGTACCTACCTATCGTTTTTGTAAGAATGCCGTTATCTGCATATAACTTTTTAGTTATCTATAATCTGTTCCGCCAGAATATATAAATTACAAAATCAAACTATTGGTGTTTATTTCTAGATAATACCTATTTAGAATAGTATTTTACAAAATGTTACTTTTTAAGTCCAACATTTTGTAACTAATATTATAATAATAATATAGTATATTATTTAGTTAGATTTCTTCACTATTATTTTATTACACAATATGCAGTGCTATTCAGATGACCACTTTCATAATCTTAGATTTTATAAAAAAATAGTTGTAGATATTCATGGTACCTATATTATAAATATAACAGTCTAACATATGTGTTGACGATAAATTTAAATGTTGATATAGTATACATTTATATAAAATACAATCGAAATATCAAAGTTATTTAAATATTTAAATTTACAAACTAATTTATAGTTAGTAATTTTCAATCTTCCAAATTATTGGTTTGTAAATGTGTGAAGTAATTTTACAATATAAGTTAGTTGAATGTAAACAAAATGTGAATATATATAATTAATCGTATAAACTTCAATCAAAGATATATTATTTAAGTATACGATCCCTAGTCCCTACGATGACATTCTATTTGTAACAATAAAATAAACTTATATTAAAAATGTAAATCTGTAAGTTTAATAATATTGATCAATAATTCGAATTAAAATAACAAAAATAATAATTTCTGCAGCTTTTACTTGTAAAAAGTATAGAAAAAAGTTTAAAGTTTGATTTACGTTAAAATTGAATTATTTGATGAAAGTATTATTATTATTCATTTTAATATTTTTTTAACTAAAAATTAAATTTGTTTGCTTTGTTTAACTTGACAATCCTAAAACACTTGTTTTAGATTAACCATAACATATTATATAACAAACATATATAGGTATATAATATAATATATATAAAAAATACCTAATAAATTATCTATATCGCTTCTAAATTATGAGCTTGAATATAAATAGTTTTGTTATGATCTCAAAAGTTCAAATTTAGTCACAAGTGGCGAAAAGTGTTTTAATAAGTTTATTATTAGATTACATTTACAAAAAACAATATTATTGTTTACATGGTATTAGAAGTTTATAGGAAATATAATTAAATTTATTATACATTTTTGTTTGATATATATTTGTGTTAATGATTGCATTTGAAAGACATTTATAAACAATCATGAAAGTAACTACATACTTTATTTTAACTATATTTTATTAATACTGCAATATAATTACCTATAATAATTTCATCTGTAGAATAACGAAGGTCGGTATAGGCAACTCAATTGACTAAAACGTTGCATTAGTACACAGAAGAATAGATGGTGAGGCGTTATCGTACAAATTGGCAATGAAGATTAAGTGAGAGAAGGGGTCATCTAATGCCATACAATTTCAATGAGAAACTTATGAAAAATATGTATCAAAATTAAGTCAGGCCACCCTATTCAGATTTCCATCTTAAACGAATCTCGTTATTGTTATTACTGTTATTATTAAAGGGGAGAACTCAGAGCTGGCAACAATTCTCGGAAAACATTTCCTCAGGCTTGTTATATAAATATATATGATATAAATACATATTTTTGTGTTTTAAAATGAGGAGGGTATTTGTTTAGAAACATGGGAGGGGTAGAAGTGCTTGCAAAAAGTTATGGTTGGTAAATCGCTAAAAACTGCGGCACTTGACGACTTAACAACGGGCCATTTGCTCCTCTCTTTATAGAACGATCTTTACAATCTGTGTACCGATTAACTCGACCCTCATCTTCTCAAGCACTTATAATTTTTTTTTAAATCACCTCTAACGTAATATTCCATTAACACCCGTGAATCTAACACTAATGTTGACACTTCGACAGTCCATAAAACATTTCATTTAAGTATAAAAAATTATTTATTTGTATAGGTAATAAATCTAAAAGGTTAAATTTATTATCTACATAGCAATATAGTATTATTTTGTATATATAAATAGAGTCATGAATTATGTAATCAACAATACTTAATTTAATTTTAAACTGTAATATATTTCATATTTAACTTTTTGTTGGAATCATTTATTTGCAATTTTCTGAAATCAATATGATATGATAATTATTTTATTTAATATTTTAATGTATTGATGGTTGAATTTTTTATTCTTCAATTATCATACTTATATTAATAATTTTCATGTTATTAAATATTATAGTGTGATTATTTTGTTTTTAACTTATGATAGGATGAAATATATTTGTTTTTGGTAATTATGAGGTTTGGCTTTGACAACTTGGCATTACAAGTCTACATATTACTTATATAAACATTTCCTCAAAAAAAAAAATTTAAATTATGAACTGAAATTAAATTTAATCAACATTACTTTTTTTTAATATTTAATTTAAGCACGAAGTTTATAATAGGTAATATTGTTTATTTATATGCGAATTTATTAAATTGCTTAATTTTTCTTAAAATATTTTACAAATAAAATTAATTTATATTTCTCTTCTACTTTTATATAGAAATATGAGCAATATATCATTGAACATAATTAATGAAAACACAAACAGAAAGTTACTAAAATATTACTTATTCTGTACAATTTTTTTAAATGGAATAAGTTTTAATTTTTAATAGCGAATAGCCCCTAAAAGTAATAACTAAATACGAATGATAGATGACAATTTACATTCTCAGTATTAAAACTACTATTGTAAAACGTACGTTTTTTTTACTGTTCGTTTTTATGAGCTACTGTATTTTTAAATCGCTCAGTAAATGCTTCAAATAGAGAGAGGGTTGTTTTTGTGCTTCAACATTAATATATATATATTTTTTAAAAAGGGAGAAAGAGTGCGATAGGAATATTAATTTTGGACGGAGTCGGCGTTAAAATATTCCCCCACGAATTTTTAATAATTTTTCTCTACCCTTAAAAAAAATATAACAAATATATATATATGTACATGTTCTATCCCTGAAAAAATCTCGAGCTTTTTATCAAAAGAGTTAAAGAAACGAGTGGAGGAAATGAAAGTATATCAAGGGCTGGTTGGGGAAGATGTAATAAATAAAACAGTCGTCCTAAGGTGATAATAAAAATAAATTAACAGCGGGGAGGAGAAAATATAAGAAAAATATGAAATTCTAATTTTTATGTGCTATGACTCTTACAAATACCAAATGATTTAAGACCGGTGAGTACGGTGATATTATTTCTGTAACATTTTGCTTTCATTATAATTCATAAAGACTGGAAAAAAAAATTAAAACACTTAGAAGAAGCAGTTTATTAGACCTGAGGGACAACAATGACGATGACGACCTTCGCGTTTATCTGATCTTTGGATGACAAGACGAAGTAATGTTCTACCCCTCACTGAATTATTATAGTAGTACACAATATGATTTAACTTCTAGAACACAGGATCAGGCGACATATTCGTGTATATATCATGACATATATATTATATACTATATATAAGAACGATAAGTATAGAACAAATAATATATCTTCTTCTGGTGCGGGTTACTTACTATTTTTTTTTAATAAAAAAATACATACATGTATTATTATTGTTATAACCATTGTAGCCTAACTATACCTACTGTCGATGTAAAACAAGTAGGTTGCGTTTTTTTTCTTTGCAACATCCGACAATAGTCTATAATATATTTCTTAACTGGTGTCGAGCAAACTGTAGGATCGAACGAAGAAGAAATAAGTCATAGGGCGAAAAAAAACGTCTTGTTTCTCCTCCCTCCACCACCTCTTCTTTGGTGCGTAAATCGCACCCTAATAATGGATTGTCTTGGGCATTATTGCAGGACCCTTTCCGTGTTGATCTGGTTACATTTATCATACAGAGACCAATATACGACGAAGCGAGCCGATCATTTTTCACACCCAGCTATAGTCAGTAGTGTGGCACATTCGATACGAAGGAAAACTTTGTGAAAAAAAATATTGTATAAATATATATATATATATATAATATTATATTGTTTCCGGCAACAAGCGGCTAAATTCAAGGGCGGTGTGTTATATAACCAAGTGGAATCCACGACCAGATTGGAAAATGATATATACCTAATATATATTATATAAATATATATTCCGTTATGGGAAAAATCGGTCGTAGATTTATAGTCATCTACGGATTATATAGCACGCCGACCCCTGGATTCATTTTCCATCTATATTTATAAGTGTAGCCAAATTGGTTTAGGATACCACAATGATGATATGTTCTTGGACCACCCTATTTTTATTATATATATATATTTTTTTTTACATAAAACAAAAATCATTCATTTGATTTAGATAATACATTAAAAAATAACCTTACATTTATAGTTTTTTTTTAAGTTTGAAATAAATTGTATTTTACTAACACTATTGTTAATGATATGATTAAAACACGTTTAATACATATTAATTATGTAGTTATTATTAGATGTATACTCAATAATCATTTCAAATATAAAACTATTTTTAATATATTTGTCAAGTTAACCGGATGCATAAGTATGTAACTATTAACTATATAACATTTGTTGTAAATGTAAATTCAGATGTTTCATACAACATATTAAAATTCTTTTAAAAAAATAATTAAAACACATAACCAACACAATAGATCAAAAAGGGTTTATTCAAATAAATTTAAGGATTTCATATGCATAATACGGAATATAATAAATATTATATTGTTAAAATAGGTTTGTGTCAAACATAGCTTCATCATAATTACTGTGTTTTGTTTGTAAACTTACATAAAGTCAACTATAAGATTTACATTGTAGTTGGCCAACTCAAAAAAAACTTTTCCAAGAAATTCTCAGAAAAACGAACTGCTAATCCAATAAGGGTCGGAAAAACATACCCTCTCCTCATCCACGACAAGACGCACGGCGAATGACAATTTATTTGGTCCTAATTACGTTTCTTTCACTCCTACTCCTTATCGTATAATATCTGAAACGTCAGTGAACTTCGTCAACACGGTCATATAATATCAGTACTGTGTGTGGTGAATTTGAAAGCACGTTTCAAGTCTTGGAAAACAATGTGAAAAGAGTTTTATCGTCCGAAAAATATGAAATAGTAGTTGTGGTAAATAATCGATTTCAGACTTTTTCTTTTTTAGAAATATAACGAATACTGTGTATGGTAGGGTAAAACCAGCGAATACGAAAAAAAGGGGAAAATTCATATTTTCGAGTTTTTGTATTTTCAGCCGGAACTTAGTATTCAAAGCACAGACAGCATTTGGAAAACTGGAGTAGACGACGAATGAACACAGTCGCAGATGCACGTCACCCCTGACAATTTTTCTACTATAATATTGTGCAATCTATTTTATCCTTATTTATATATGTTTACTTTTTAAAGAGTAAGATAAAAATATTAAGAACTTAGTAGTAGTAACAGCATTAGTAGCTTAGTGGCGGTTATATACATCATTAAATGTATATTGGTTCAAATTCTCGAATTTAAAATATAGTTATACAAATCTTCTTCATTCAATATTATAATTTATAAGAATTTGAAAAATATACAAGTTGTATAACATTAATTAATTAATATTTGAATTATTTTCAAAAACTTAGAAAATTTAGTTAAAAATAAAATAATTTATAAATATATTTTATAATGATATCAATATAGTTTCAATTAATTTAATATATATTTTTTTCTCAGATAAAAATTTAAAATATGTACACTACTTATTTTCAGCAAGTTATAACATAGGTAATATAAAAATCATATAGATAAATATTATATGATATTCTTAATACATATTATTTTATAATATTATATTCACATAGTATGTACTAATGTATATTGGCCAATGTTTGGAAATTTATAGATCCTTATAATGTTTTCAGAAATGTTGATACTGGTTTGAATAAGTGACATAAATGACAAAAATACAAAGTAGTGCGACAATATTGAAAATACCTATTTAGTTCAAAACTTTAAATTTTAAGGTCTATGTTATAAAATGACTGAAAATTATATGAGTTAAATAAACTATAGAAATAAAGAAATAAGTGAAATATTTTAATTGTTTATATATTAGTAAATTTAAAATTATGTGCATACCAAATTTTTTTTTTTTTGATGATGACGTGATAAATAATAAATCTAAATATATTTTAAATAAATATACTTTTAACTACAGACCGCTTCAACTCTTTCATATTTATCTTTACCATTATTTAACAATCGTCAATCATATTACATAAGGGCTAAAATATGTAGTTGACTGCAATATACCATTGCAAATTACCAAACTCTCAGCATAGTCAGTCATAGATATAAATATACAATACAATGGTATACATTTATTATTATCATTTATTGTTATTATAAATTTATAATAATCAACTTTTATGAATGAAAATAAAATATTTTTGAGTAAAATATAACAATAGAAATTAATAAATGACTTAATTAAATATTATTTGAATATTTATGTATACTCTCAAATCTCAATTCATATTCAAATTATTATCAGATACATAGGTACCTATCTAAGTATTACAATTCTATTTTAATAAAATATTTTTTTATTGTCAAAACCTTATATTTTGTAAACGCACCTATTATTTTTACAAACGGGTGTTTTTATTCGCAAAATTAGACTAGTGTAACCAATATACCAAATAACGATGATAATATGTAATATGATTTCAACTCTGTATATTCGGTTGGTTATCTTGTTAATCAAAAATTTAAATAACGCATATCCTTTTACTTTGTATTATAATTATATATACATATGCGTTTTGTTTCCATACCGGTGGTTCCGCAGAGTGTCCCCATTAAGTTTAATGACTGTTTAAAGTGGGACGGATGACGGAGGTTTCTTAAATGGAAAACCGTGAAACTGGGGTGGAGGTTAAATCTAATCTAGACAAGCGCCAGGAAATTATACAAGATATTATAAAGGGAGCAAGTAACGGTTTCGAACGTCTTAGGGAAACACGCTGCAGTTATTATTATATAATATTATGTATATACGTTTGTTTAAGTATAAACACACACATACCATTTATATATGGCAAAACTTGTATAATGAAACTGTAAAATTATGCGGATTCGACGTTATCCATTCAGTGGTGGATTGGATTTCGTTTTGCTCCCATATCTGAGTCACGTTCGAAATGATGTATTTTTATTAGTTTAATACGATAAGTGTTGTATAGGTATGTAAGAATCTTATCAGATATATTAAGTAGTTTATTATTGATTTATAATCGAATAAAGTATAAAAACTCAATGTGAATTTAGTTGTTTAAGTTTGTAGTGTTTGTACTGTATCAATATAATATTAAAAACTATATATATATACAATACTGTTGTATATTCATGCGCACAAAGTGTATATAATTATTGTGTGTTTTTATTAAAACTCATGCCAATTAAAAATTGAAATACATAAATTATAATCTAAGATTAATAAATAAAACAAAATGTAATAGAATAAAAAAAAAATCTTTAAAGTTAATATACGAGTATATTATAATTTATAATTAATTTATAGGAAAATATAAATACGTTATTCCAATATTTATTATCTACATTTCCAGATACCAAAATTCACAAAAGCACTATCAAAGTTATATTATATAGACATATAGTAAATAAAAATAAGAATTGATCACATACTATATACACAAACAAAAATATTCATTGTATGGATTGTATAATAGTATAGTTGTGTTATTTATAATAATTCTCTATTTGCATTCTGTACCGTTAAAAAATGTCCATAAACGACTTAAGTTAACACGATGCACTCTCGTCGTGAAATATTTACCAAAATTATTACAATATATATGACTGTGTAGTTTTAGGGTCGGTATGACCGGAGGGTAGGTAAAGAGATCCCTGACCGGAGGGTCCCTGTTGCTGTCGTGTTCCAATATGTTAACATTCATAAATCATCGTTTAAAGGGCTACTCCCTCCTGCCTTTTTACCTTGCCCGCAAAAATCGTGTCATCTATATGGAAATCAAACGTCATTCAAAGATATAAATGAAAAATTATGCGACGGAAACATCTATCCTCGTTTCTTGTTCGCCCCATTCCATTCTTTCTGTAAGTATCGACTTCATAAAATATATAAAAAATACTGCTCAACGTTATCTTACGCACAAATAACTTTTGTTCTGTCAGACATGGGTCTGATTATAATATTTTTTATTGGTATACAAGTAAATTATTATCTATAAAGTAACTCACAAACATATTATTATTATATATATTTTTGTTTGCGTTATAGTTATGGTTAGGTCAAAAAAGTACAACGTTTAACGGAATTCAATACATAACAGTACATAGTTGTATTAAAATATAAATTAATAAATAGGTATATTTATAATTTAATAAGGTCATTTTTCAATGCATAACTAAATGAACATTTAATTTTATATCTAATTATAAATTTTAATAAATATCTATGTAATTAAATACGTTATGTTCCAAACAGATTTTAAACAATTTCAAACATAGAGTAAAGAATATTAAATTCATTTTTTAATTTTTTTTTTTTTTGATATCTTAATTTAATAATATTGATAATAGGTGTAAGGTAGAAACTAGAAAGGTTGTAAATATTGTTAGACCCCGGGGCAGATGAAGATACCTATACGCGTGTATTTTTGGTAGGAATTTATGAGCTAAATTCAATTTCTTTAGACATAAAAAAAGGGGAATGCCACCCTTGGTCAGTAAAAAAATACTCGTTGAAAATGGATCTATGAATTATTGGCGACTTTTATTTTTTTTTATTAGCGATAACACTGGCGTCCGTGAGCTCGCACCATATCCAACGGATAAAAAGACAAAAGCTCTAGAAATGGGAGGAAAAAATCGTTTGAACGACTAAAGAAATGTGCAGTCTTAAGCCGAACCGTTGTCATTTTATGACCTTTTTGATAATTCCATTATATAAAACTATCGTAAGAATGAAGTGACAAAAAAATTAATTTTTATAAAAGAAATGTGAATGAGTGAATCGATTGTGCGTTTATTATACCTAAATACTTTGCTAAATCATTTTGAGTTTACATGGTTAACTAAATTTGCTACACTATTAATAGGATCACAATTCATTATAACATCAATATTTCAAGTATTGATAAAATAATGTTAATAATTTTATTCAATATTCACAAACATTTAAGTTTAAAAACTTAAGTAGGTATATTTGAATCTTATAACAAAATATTAATTATAAATTTTATTTTGGAACTTATATATTTTACTTTTATCCTATACAGATAGTAAATTAAAATAAGACATTATTACTATAATTCCATAAAAAATCAACATTTTTGTTTTATACTAATAAGTATTCAAACATTTCTTTATGCATACTAAGTATAGTATATTAAAATTATACGTAATTAATTTATAAATACTTTGTTATTTAACTATAAGATTTTAATATTCGAAGTATAAATTTTAATTACTATAATAGCATTTCAAATCAGTGCATTTTGAACATTTAATTAGGTGTTAAAATAATAAGATTATTGTTTATGAATAGTAGTATAGAAATATAGTTTATTATTATAAAATGTATTCAGGCGTATAATCTAAAAACTATAAATATGTAAATATCTAATTAAGAAACAAAAACAATTTTAACTCCTAGTTATGTAAGCATATTATAAGCTTATTATTTATAACAGTTTAATAATATGTTTAATATTGTAAAAAATTTTAAGAACAATGTTAGATTATACAATTGTTGGTGCTATTTGTATATTATATATTATCGTACTGTAATTTAGATGTTACTCGCCTCATAATAGAAAAGGGTATACCAAACAATATATCACCATAAATCATAATGCCTTGGTCAATGGTCTCTCATCCGAGCATAATAGTAAGATTTCCACAAATTTTACAATAATAAATAGGTAACATAAATTGTACCACTTTAATGACTTTTTATAGACTTTCATCGTTTCATAATACGATGAATAATATTTATGTTTTGCAAAAGTACATTATTTATAATATCGATAAAAGTAAAAGAAAGCCTGATAATAACACTAAAAACTATTCATTATTATAAAAATTGAACTATACCATAACCGACGTTGTATTTTAAATTTGGTTGATAAAAAGTGGAAATTGATTTTTCTCTTCGGAAAAACGAAATTTTTTAAAAATTTAAAAATAATAAAAAGCAAAATAATGGTACGGGACTGTGAAAAAGCTCAGTTGTTTGTAAAGCGCACTAGTAGGGTTGGAGAATTTCTAGGGGCGGAGAGGTGGAGCTTCGAGTAGCACAATAACGACGCCGGCGGACTACGTGCCTTGCATACACAAACCAATAGTGCCAAGCGCTTATTCTCTGTCCGTTTCTCTCTCTCATTTTAACTTCGCTCCCTTTCTCTCTCTGTATCTTTCTTACTCTCTGTTCCTCTCATTCATCCTATAAGTGTATATACTATATATATTGACTTAACACGACTCCTATTTATACTTAGAAGTAGACAGTATACTGTGATGGAAAACAAAAGACAATTTTTATCTCTAAACATAATAAATATAAAATACAAATAATAATTGTACTTAATTATGCGAATTTTTAATTAAAAGCCACATAATTCTTTTAATTTTTAATACACCCTGGTGCATATTAATACTTTTACAAATTAGGTAAATAATGAATATTTTATGAAAATTGGAAACCTTTATATTATATTATATAAACCAATGGCCAATTGTCTTTTTGTCATTATACCGTAATTATGCACAAATTAATAATTATATATCAATTGTAACTTAAAGGTTATAACATTCAGTATTCTGCAACAGATTTAATACCGATAAATCAATTATTTTATAGTACTAAAATATGACTATATTACTGTTATAATAACATAGATAACAACTCGTTAAACGACTAACTTTTTTTCACATTTCAAAAAAGATTCTTATAAGTATAATACTCATTATCAAAAAACTAAAATGTCGAGATTAAGACAGAACTATTATTTTAATATAATTACTCTGCATTAACTTTATTGTTTAAATGTTGTACCTACACACGAATAGGAGAATATTAGTCTAATGATATAACCGTAATTTACACCAACAAACAGTATTACACAGGTCCTTGACTAACCTTTAACACAAAAATAACCAATAAAAGTGTCTAATTAAGAATTTATCGTTTATTTCGCATTTTATATAATTTTAGATTTGAAACGCTTTTGGTCTTTACAGAAATGGTTGTTATTTTCAGTAGTGCAGGTAAAAACTTTTGCAGATGGAAAAACTGTTAAAAAGTTTCATGTAGTATATCAATCGTGTAAACATTTCAGTTCATGATAAATGTTACGATATGTGCATTCGATTTTGCGTGTAGCATTAGCATAAACTAGGGGAATTTCCTTGTCCATGTAAATTCCGTATGACGCATGTATACGTAGCCGCACATAAATTGCCTAGATAAAGTTTCAAAAGTAGGTTTGTTGGAAAATAAACCATCGCCTACAGCTAACAATTTAATGCTTTCAATTATTTTAAATATAATATACATAAATTAGGTAGATACTTAAAATTATCCCTGAATCATTATTATACAATTAATAGAATACATAAGAATGGTTTATAGATTTTTGTTACGTTTACATGAATTCATCTCGACTTTCAACTATAATAATTATTCGAAATAAATTAAAATTGTTGTTCATATTTGACTACTCTAATCGATGTGTTCCTTAAGTGATATATTTTGAAACTTAAACATTTAACATTTTATATTTAAATAAATAATACTTGCATTAATCGTAATAATCTGAAAAATATATTCATTTTTAATTAGCATTAAAAAAACACTAATAAAAATTGCAAAACCAATATATTAAAATATCAGGATATCGTTCTATTTGAAGCCTGTGTTAATATTTCCAATATCGATTCATTTCAACTAGACTATATAATTGATCGTGATGTAGGTACAACAAACAGCTGTTATGTTCGCGTGATCAATCGTCTGTGGCTGGACGGATTCGCGTCACGTCTATAATATAAAGACGACCGTTTTAATATGCATCACGACCATGGACCGCCCTAAGTACCACGTGAGATATCGATGATGATGACAACTACCACGGTTACGTGTGGGTTAGTAGTGAAACGACCCAGTTTCACATTCACCCCTCTAAAAGATTCACGACTGAGAAACAGAGAAAAAACTAGTATAGGCAATGTATCCCCAGAGACTGTAACAATGAAAGGTCATCGTTTTATAATTATATTAGATAATATTATAAAAATTTCTAATGTTTTATTTCATTATGATATTTATGTAGTATTTTATATTGTTACTTGTGAAATTAATCCTATCTATACGTAAATTAATTATATTATAGGTAGATATTATATTTGATTATAAGATGATATTAAACAACAATGAATTAAATACAGACATGCCAAACAAATTGTATACAATCGAGTAAACAATGGTTTTCCATTTATTTACTGAAGTGATTATTAAAAACATCTTATCTACATTACAAACTCTCATATGGTTTGTTGTTTGCCTATCTTTCTCCAGAAAGGCGTTTTGCCATACTATAATAATATTACATGGGATTCGATATCTACCGTATCTAAGGAGTTCAAAATAGGCAATCTTTTAAGAATTTTACTTCATGTAAATCAAACTTACAAGTTATTCAAGTTATCTATCTAATTACGAAAGTATCAAAAATATAAATTTTATTGGTCAGTGAATTTTAAAAGGATGAAATATTGTTGATTTCATAATTAAAAAAAAAAAATACATTTTATGATCATTGAGTATAATTTAATCATATTATCATTATGTACAATAGTACCTAATATTGTGATACCGATTTAAAGTCATTGACTATATAACTAATGTATAAAATAATTTATATTTTTCATGTTATAGTTAAAATAATTAGGTAAATTATTATTTTGTTTTCATAATTATATTTTTTGTATTTAAAGAATAAGCTAGTATAAGTTTTATTCAAAAAAATTATCACTAAAATAAATTTCCATTCAAATTATTTATAACAAAAACATCAGATTTTTAATAATTCTATAGGTACATGATACAAATTAATTAAATGCTAATAGAATATATCTATATTAGATATTTAATATTAGTAATTTTATATCTAAACACAATTTATACATAAATTAAATATTAATATATATACTCGTATTATACTTGTCAGTACTTATTAATTTTTAAATTAAGCGTGAAAATGATGGAAAAAATATATATATTATAGTATAGTATTATGCATCTCAGTACTTAGGCAAGTATTATCATTTATGATCTATTATGTATGAATCTAATACAGTTTAAAACATTATTATATTATATAAAAAACTAATTAATCCATTTATTGTAGAATTTATAAGAAAAACTATGTCAATTTGATTTTTTAAAACCCTTGCAATAGGTTGCTTTTGGCTGAGTGACAAAACACTTCGTTTTAATTCTACAGTACAATAATAATAATATGTAAGTGATTGCTCAGCAACAAGTGCACTGTATTATAGTATACTCTGTATACATAAAGTAGATTATGATATAATACTGAATGAGATAAATATCTCGGGGTGTTTACTTTTAATAAGTAGCTTACGGAGTCAATCGCGAAGGTGCGAAAATTAAAATTACTTCTCTTTCACCCCTTCGGCAAGATTTAAATGTAAGGGAACTTTCATTTCAAAAACAGTAAGAAAAAATATAAAGAGTGAATATTATAACTAAACTTACAATCTACGCGCGAGATTGCACAAAAAACTACAAGATTGAATAAAATAAAAAAAAATAAAAATATATGAATTATGATAATAACAAAATAAACAAAAACCGAAGAAGTTGCTCCTGCTATATAAGGGGTTTTAAATGTGCCTTGTCATTGAAACTTTAATGGATATCTAAAATATAACAACATAAAATAACAAAACATTGCATATACGAATAAAGATTTTAAGCAGAAATACACCTAAGTCTCTTTATAGAGAATTTATACTGAGTATACTATAAGTCTTTATTTCTAAGGATTTTTTTAATTAATTTATTCGTATTACGTTGATTTTAGAAAATATTAGTAGAGAATTTTCTTAAATAAATGGTATTACCTACTATATCATTAAGTCGGTAAGTCTAAATAATTTTTTTTCAAAAGTATGCCATATATTATTTTATAATAATTATTACAATATTATATAATACATATTGTTATTAAATGGAGTATTTTAATAAATATGTATTTTGACAACTTTTTACTCCATCCCACCACCTTCAATATTTTAGATTGTAGTATTTTTTTTGCAGTATGAAGGAAATATCAAAAAACAATTTATAAAAACACACAAAAACCATTGTAAAACCAATATTTACATTTATTACTATACTTAGAATCTAAAATAACACAGAGTTTTAATTATTACGGTATAATAAAATATTAAAATGGACTATGCATCATTTTTACAGATATACGAAAACGAAGCTAACTAGTATAATTATGTAACATTAATAGTTTTATATTAATACTAGTATATAATTTGACAGAAAATATTTTTAATGAATATATAGGATAATATGCAGGTCATTATTCTATAATAGGTAGGGACATCATGACTCATGATCATGACTATGCCTAACATTGATAACTGATAAGTATTAATAATAATAATAATAATAATAACAAAAAAATTCATCAAAAAATAAAAAAATTAAAGTCAATATTACCATCATTTAAATAAACATTTAGATTTTGCTAGCTATTAATAATTTTTTTACATATACCTATTATAAAATATGTACCTATAATCTATATATTAATTGCACTTTTTCGTATATGATGCATTGACATCGAGACATCGACATAAATAATTATACAAACTATTTTACAAATATTATGTTACTATACATTTATACAGAGTGTTACATGACTTTTTAATAGTAAACCATATATAATATCGTATATTCTCATCCTGCAGCATATTACCTACTATGAGATTAAATTTTTAATTTGATTTTTTTTTTAATTTTTAGAATATAATTTACAACATAATTTCATGGTTTAATATTTTTTTCTTTTTAAGTTAAAATATAAAATGAATGTTAATAAAATCAACGTGCGTATTATAATACTTACTGCTTATAGCTTATCTAAAAAGAAATATTACATTTAATTATTTAATTTATAATTGCATGTTTAGTAAAAATTATATAATATAGAATACCCGGAACAACTATAATATTACATACAATGTGCTATGAAATTTAATTTTTAACCATTCTTATAAGTACCTACTAATTAATTTAATATTTTTATCGGAACAAGGTATCTAAATTTTTTAAAAGGTAAGCATTTTAGATATTTAATCTAAAATGCTTTGAAAGTTGAAAAAATGATAAACTAAACCATTAGTACTATTATAGCTGTAATAACTGTTTTATACACATAGGCATATGGGTATAGGTTTGCCTATATCATTATTCTGTATAAGCTATTAAAGTATTAATAAAGTATACCGGCTAAAAACTTGTAAAGCCATCAAATAAACCGAAACCCTATTTAAATAATAACCGTTTTATTATAGAAAAAAAGCACAATATTAGCTATCTAATGCTTTAGCAACAAAACGTGTGCTGACAATACTGTTTAAAATATCAGGTGAATACTCGTTGAACTTAAAATGGGATCGGGAAGTAAATGAAGAAAATATTATGAAACGATCCAAAATGTATTAAATGTATAATATCATGAATAATATCAATAGGTGTTTTGATAGGTAGAAAGAAATTGATAACAAATTATAATTTTAATTATTATTATTATTTTATTTTTTTTTTTATGATCTACGTGTTATGTCGATATTTTACGATTTAGCATTATTAAACCACGAAAACCGGAAAACGGCACATCGGAAGCGTGAATATATATATATAAATAGTTACATCTAACACGAATGTTGGCACACCTGTCGCCGTGGTCGTTGAATCGTTATCGCGCACACACGGTCATCTGTCATGACCTTTTGAACTTCACCACACACACATGCACACACACATACACACACACACATACACACACACACACATACATACACTCACACACACACATACACGTCACGTCATTACGTCATGTACCTACCTATAATAATATGATATTAAATTCATTATTTCCAATTCGTTTGGATTTATAGGGCAACGGTCGAACGGACACGAAAAAATAAATAAATAAACCACAGCGGGTGTGTGGACGGATAATTGAAAAGAGAATATTTTAAAGATAGAAAAAAAAAAACACAATTCATAAGGCGAATATAATAATATCACATTATAGGTAGGTACCAGCTAGGTATCTAAATATAATGTCGGAAAACAAATAAATATCTCGTCGGACGCACAATAATAATAATAAAATACAACATCATAGCGTAAAATATGACGATGATAATAATAAAAATAATAATAATATTATAATACTTCGACGATGGGTCGTTACTCGTTTGTGCTGTCGTATCGGTCGGCGGCGGCAGCTTTTTGTCGCGGTCAACGCGATATTAATTGAAGGTGAAAAAAAAAAATACGTGCGATGACGAGACGGGTGATAAATGGGTCCCCGTCGTTAGGGCAAGTACACTGTATAATAGTAGTTTTGCTCTTCCCACGACGCCGCGGCAGATTGTTTTGATAACGGACGCGCGGTCCGACCGATACGCGATTGCCATTGGTATGACGTGTGCGATACCGGACTCCGCCGGTATACGGTCATATTTTTTTATACACATAGGTGCGTGATTTTGTATAGGTGCTATATTATTTGAACGCAACACCGTTATTATATATTATGTACAGTCATTGTTTTGAAAATTTTTAAAAATTTTAAACGATATGATGTAGGCGTAATTGCAAAACCACATTGGTTTAAAAAAAATATAATGTTAAAACATCGTTATCATTTCTTCTTAATTAGTTTTTTCTTTCAATGACAACTATATTTAAATATAAATTCCTAGCGGAACGATGAACGCATTGATTTTTACTACGATGATGTGAGTTTTTTTTATGCGTGTAATTATTATCTTTCGGAAGCAATGAAAATGCTTCGATTTTTCTAAGTTTGAGGGTGGTTGGTGGTTTCTAATAGAAGATTGGATCTAGTTGGTACCTAAGTATACGTAGAACGAAAGCAAAAAATTCCCCGTTTTAAAAATCACCGGGAAAAACGGTAAGTTTTACACAAAACCAGTTTTTATTTTATTTTATTGATTTATTTATAAAGAATACTCACAGTGTGAGCTGCAAATAAAAGTCGGAATTTTTAGAAAATATTAAAAATGTATAAAATTGACGAATATGTATAAATGTGTATGTCAAATTTTTGTTATTAAGTTTGTCATTTTGTAGAATGGATTTATAGTTTAATCAGCTATAAATGAAGAGTAATATATTGAATGATGACATGCTGCAACTTCTAAAATTTCCGAGCACAATTATTGTTAGTCCATTAATTTATTCAGGGGTTCTATAACCACATCCAGATAGTTTTATATTATTATGAAATATATATGTATAGTTTCGCTATCACAAGAACAATAACTAAGGATTTCTACTGATTTGTAACTGTTAAGCGCACATAAAAAATAACACTTTCACAATCATCAAAAACATAATAAGATCTATGGGAATGTTGAATACCCACAGTTTATTGTTTTCTGCAGAAAAGTTAAATGAAAAAAAATAAATATATACATAGGCAAATTTTAATATTTATTAAAACTGTTTACAAATGACGAGGACTTAAAATTTAATTTATAAAATATTTCTAAGCTATAATATTTTATTAAGGAACTTTTAACCAAAATACTCATATGAATTCGTATGAGGATTGAGGAATGTACAAAATAATGGTTGATCGCTTAGGATTTAGTATAAACTGGCGAAGAAATATTAATACACATGCCAATTCTCATGCAATAAACACTATTAGATATGTAAATATTTATAAATTAAAATAATATAAAATTAAGTTATATAGGCTTTTATTAAAAACACAAATAATTTACTGCTTTTATGATTAACATTTTATGACGATGTTTAATTTAAATAATTAATTATAAAAAACGAATATAGGTTAACAAAAAATTAATTTAAGAATACATTTTTTCCTGTACATGCATTTAAAATTAAATATAGATATATTAATATAATATAAAAATGAAGTAGGTATATTGTAAATTTAACTAGAGAATAAAATTAAAATATTCTTAATTCAAGTGGTGTTTAGTTTTAAATTTTGAGTGATTTAGATATCCAAACAGGGTGAAATTAAAAATACAGCTGAGAATACTGTAGTGTATTTACTCAACCATTATTTTTTTATTTGTTACAGGCGATAATTCATTTTAGTTTTTACGCCTTATGATTTATGCTGCGTTAATTGCGTGAGCATAAATCACCCGGTTTAATTTTGTCTTGAAGTCCATGCGCAACTGGGACGATTTAACGTGTAATAGGATATTGAACAAATACGATCTAACAAAACATAACATATTTTCTGTAATTTATCAAATTAACATAAATCTTAACCTTAGTATTTTAAGAGTGTATAATACTATAATGTATATTAAAACAATGAAACCCTTCATAGTTCATATAAATGAATAAAGCTTCTCTGATCACTAAAACTATTCATTTATTATAATGATGGATAATGCAGCACTCGCGGTTGTTGTATAATATAAATGTACATATTATGCATAATATAGGTATAAAATATAATTCTTAAAACAATAAATACTTTCATACACACGTGTAAGTTACGTTTTTCAATATATTTTTCTCTCAAATCATCTGCAGGTGTTTGATATTATAAAGGCCCAAATCAATATTTAACAAAAATTCATTTTTAATTATTGGTATTTAAGTCGCTACTTTATATTTTAAAATAATAAAATTAAAAATACATTTATCGATTAAATAAAAAGTATAACAATTTAGATCATAGTTCTTTATTCTAAGTGGTACTTTTAAGTATATATATGTACTCAATATACGTAAACTATAGTAATATTTCTTGAATCGTGCTTTTTAATAGAATGACTATTCATCATAATAAAATGCATGACAAATTAGATATCTATAAAATATATAGATACTAAAGGTACGGACTTATACGAGCCTAATCGAAGTTTAAATTATTTAAAACATATTTTAAACTACCTATATCAATATTATACTAAGAGATGTATTTAACTTTTAATAATAATGAGTTATAATTAAACCAATTGAAGTCTTAACTCCTTAGTCCTAAATATTATAATATACAATAATATTTTTAAAATTAAATATAATTAAGATTTAAAATAAAAATATGAATTATAATAATTTTTTGTTTCATTAAATATTATACCTACACTCCAGTCCTAATTTTTTATTAGAATATTTATATTGCATTGAGTTTTGCTCATCGATTCGTTTATTCACCGTCGCGTGGATCGGTTCTATTATTATTATGTTTAAGACACTTACACTACACTTGCAGTAAGTGTAACTTTCGTGTCATGTAACATCTGTAGTAACAATTGTAATTTGTAAATACTAATTATTACGAACGTGCAATAATGACGTGTCAATTAGTACAAGTAAAGATATACGTTCACGACGAGGGGCCACAGCAGGAGAATTTATGTTTGCCGACAATAAAACAAAATGCGGGTTTCAAATATTTTATATTATGTTAATAATATATATAAATATATGTATAAAGATACACGCATAAACATGTAAATACTCGACATTATGTATTGCGTAGGAAAGAGAATTATTATTCCGATTTTTGATGCCAAGAATCCTTTTTTTAAAAACATTTAATTAAAATTATTAAAAAATAATAATAAAAAAAAATCCTATTGTTTCAACGAGGCCCTCGAGGCGAGATGTCCTCGGCGGCTCGGCGACGTTAGTGACGTCACAGAGTCTACTGTATATTTGTGAGCGGCGATCGTATCCTTAAAGGATGACGGACATCGCCTGCTGTTTCAGTGTACCTACACGTATACAAAAACTGATATACCAGTTTCATTCAACAACCGTCAACCGGCGTTCCCTGCCACACCTCTTTAGTTACTCATTCTTAGAAAAAAAAAAAAAAAAAAAAACAGAAAACAAAAAAAAAAATTATATCGTAACGAGAGACGGAAAACGTTGCACGTAATATTTTCTGTCCCGTTTACCAAAAAAAAAACCACCGCCGCAGCCGCCAATGATGATAACATCTAAACACGATATTTTAATTTTACGACGCGCGCGCAACTCGTTTTATCATTATCATTATCATATTTTTGTTTTTACCGCCGAAAGCCACAGGTTTCGCCACTTCAGAATCATATCATGCTGTTAGAAATATACCCATTTCTGTAATAGTTTTTATGATTCAAAATATATATATGGTCACGGCTGAGAAATTTAAATCATACATAATATACAATAGCCGTGTATTTTAATTATATTGTTTAATAATAATATTTATAAATGGTATAATGTTTGCAATGGAGGTGCCTAGGTATGTAAATTTATAGTTTTTAAGCAATTAAAATAAAATTTGTTACAATTTCAAATCTCGTATAAATTTATTATTTGGAGTGCTTATACAGTCAGATATAGGTATATTTTATATAATAAGTATTGTTGAAATGAAACACTGAGAGTGAATATTAATAAAATATTTGATTTTAACTCAGTTAAAGAATAATAATTCCATAATTCTGACAAAGAAGTATATCACATATAGTGATTTATGTAGTTTGTCCTCGATTGTCATGTTACCAATGATAAAGTTTACGTATGTTCTTTTTTATCTAATAACGTTATCGTCATAAAATAATCTTAAAAGACTAGTCAATATTACTGTTGAGACAAAAAAAAACATTTATTATTTGTTCTATATACTATTTGCTTATAATTTTAAAGTAATTTAATTTCTTTAAAAGACATAACCTTGTTATAAAAACGTATGATTAAAGTTATGTACACCTCTGTATGTTGAAGGACCGGACAATGATCTGCTTATGTATATTTTATTATATCCTTCAAATATCACTTCAATGTTGCACATGGAATTGAATTGTATAAAAGGGTTCACGATTGGATTATCATTTATTTAAATAAAAAGAAAGCAATATACAAAAGTAAAAATGGAAAGCATTTTCACAAATAACATCTATTTTAATATGTATTACTTATTGTATTTACGTTGTAAGTTTCAAAGGGTAAATAATATCAAAATTACATTATAAACTAATAGGTATTGTTAGCATTTTTTTTTTATATAATATAGTTACAACCAATTTGTATACAATAGTAATTAAATTAGATCAATCAAAACAAATTTTAAATGTAATGTTTTAGTTTTCTGGAAAGAATAATGTTCACATTTATTTAATGCAAAATTATTTAAACACGGTAAGTGTCTAATACCTTATTATAGACGCTAAAAATAAAACAGAGAGATAGTATTGTAAACGAAGGGACCTGAGGGATGAAAAACATTTTAATAAGAAACAGAGAAGGGCTAGCAATGTAAAGGGACAATAATGATAAAAACTGCCAGTGCAGCCGGCGCGGTCATTATGTAAACGAGAGTCATCAAAATAGTAGTGACCGCTGTTTGCCCCTACATAAGTTTATATCTGTTTTCCCGATGGGTCAAGGGTTGTTTTTATATCCACGTTCAGCGCCCTAGTCATACAATTTCTGACCAAAAGCTGTAGGGTCAGCCAGCTAAATCGACCAATAAAAGAGTATATGTGTATATCGTACGATGAATTTGAAAAAAAAATAGACCTGGCTCGATGGGGTTTTATCCAATATACATATTGATTTAACCTAATCTATGACCAAAAATAAAATTACATCGGGATGTTGAATGATTTTTGAAATACACCTCTGTAATGGGCTACTCGTTTAGATGATATTTGTATTTAAATATATAGAGTATAAAAAATGTACACTATATTATAATATATATATACCCACATTTGATTATAAATAAAAAAGGCATACAATGTTTATGTGACATTTTTATTTTAATAATAACTGTAATAAGAATATACGGTATAGACATCATACAAGATTACTTATTTGTGGTTATATCTTTATCTACGTCTAGAAAGAATAACACTTTTTTACATGATATTAGGTTATAAGTATAGTATGAAAACGTAGTCGTCTGGCAGTGTTTTTATGATTTATTATGGAAATACATGTATCCTAAAATACGAGTTTTTATATTTATGAACTTAATTATTCTAATAATATCCGTACAAATAACTGTACACAATTTATTCAAATTAAGAAAAAGTTCGATTTATTAACTGTGTTCCGCTAATTCTAAGTTATTCAATATATATTATATTTTTGAAAAAATGTGCATTCAATTATCCTGATTTCGTTGAGGCGTAAAGAAGTAATCTAGATCACTATGATAACCAATAGCTATACAGTGTCGTGTTAAAAGATAATATCATATAACTATAATTATACCAAGCTACTATTGGTTTCCAACCAAATTTTAACTCTCAACAATTATAAGTACGTACGGTGTATATTTATGTTATGTTTATATACATTATACATATATACAATAAATATGTATATACGATACACATTATAGACATAAAGTAAATATATATGTATGTGTATTTAATAATTTAATAACATATATACCTAGTGGAATTGTGTTTTTGCTATTTTTAATATCTTAAGAAATGAACATACGAGTATATATATATAATTATATAAATATAAAATAAGTATTAATTCAACTTCAACTTATGACAATTTTGAATACAATTTCAACAATAATCTTTTATTTATATATTGGTTATATAGGTACTTATAAATTTAATTCAAAGATTTTTAGAAAACAAAAATAAAATTTAAGTAGTAATATTAAATTTATCTTTTATGTATGACAAGTTGCTAACTATACTCAATATTCATTATTGTAAACTAAATACTTACATGGACAGTATTTTATATTAATTCTACCACTACGTTAATTAAAACCCTTAAAATATTAAGCGTACTTTTTGATCTTTGATAACTATTTACTAATGATTTTTATACTAATTTATTAGTATTTATTGTATTCTTCGTCATATAAATCACATTAATTTTGTATGATTGATTCAAATTATTTATAATAAAATAGATAATATATGTTTTTAAATATCAACAATTATTGCCATGATAATATATCAATATTATAATGTCTGATATTGAATCATCATTTTAATAATTTAATGTCTAGCGGGTTTTGAATATTTGCTTACAATCCGTTGCATTGCACTGATTTTCTTCGAAATTACATTTTGTCGAAAATGATTACTTTTTGGTTTTACGCGTTCTGATGAACTGTACGGCCGCATCATTCGAACGGGCATTACCCATTCGTACACGGAACGTGCCGACAAACTTCTCAACAGTGGTGGTGGTACTTGATTAAAATAAGACGTCATCGTCACAGTTCGATGTATAAATGACAGCCCATTAACGGGCGCGACGGCGGCGGCCCCCGGAGGATCCATCTCCTCTCTTATTTGCATCCAGATTGATAATATCTCTGTACCATTCTTGCCACTACCTCCACTCGTGCTCCACTACACCTTTGTGTTATTGTGTGTGTGTATGTATGTGTAATGCATATATATAAGATGTATACTACATTATAATATTATGCCAAGCTAATTTTCTCTCCCTGTCCTATTTTCACAAAGTCATTTGTTACACGATTCTCTTGTTGACGGCAACGGTATGATTACGATATATATATATATATACGAACTATAGTAACTGTCGTTACTTATAAGGACCCTTCATGTATAAAACCTGTTGGACCCGAGTGCGTATTAGTGAGTATACGCCGTTGATGTGACTCATTTCGATCGACCATTTTAAAATGATCTCTAATAATTAATGTGCCCTTGTTAAAGACCGTTTAAATATCATATTATCGTGACATTTAATTATATCCGTTATCAATCATTTAATCAAGCATAAATGCATATTAATAATACTACGTTTAAATTATTGTTCTAAGACTTAAATTATTTTTAAATGTTTAAATCAGCTTAATATATAGAATAATTTATCTATAAAGCTAGAGTTTAATTTAACTAATGCAAATATTGTAGTATGTTAATTTATTGATCTACATTATAATAAGTTTAAGATAATAAGTACCTATTCAATTTTTTTGATCATTGATATGTATTATAATAAGTCATGACTGTATAAAAATTGTTTATATTAAGTAATTCATGATTTCATAACAATGACTTTATGAATAATAAAAATGAAGAACTAAAATACTACTGAGTTTGATATTAAATACAAATATGTAATTATTATGGTATACCTATATCTGCAACGGATCAAAGAGAAATTCTATCGAGATCAACATTCTCGTGTACTTTTATTTATTGAGTAGATAATAAAGTTTCTACCACATACATAATTTATACATAAATATATTTCGAACTATGATTTATAATGTACACAGTAGTCAGTAATATATAATATGCAAATATGATATAAGTAATTAATAACATATTTTGATGTATTGAAAAGTGAATATTACATCGTTGTTTTACATAAAAATGATCGGAATGTTCAGTTAACAGAAGTCATGGTGTGTTCGTATTATTTCGGCCCATTAAGTAAAACAGAAAAACAAATGAAATGAACATTTTTTCAGCTATTTGCGTCTTGGTGTTGGGCGAAAGAAAGAGGAGAAGGGTTCCTCCGGTGACCGGTGACAAATGGGCATAAGAGGCCGATGGAAGAGAGAACGTATATACCGATTGCCGAATTCTTAAGGGAACAGTTCGTTTTTATTGGATTATCTTAGGGCGTCAGGGCGAGGAGGGTATTAAAATTTTAGACGGAAATGAACCCCTGGAGGTAATTTCCTTCCGACTTTTATTCTACTACCCTTCACACGAAAACAGCTATTTCTTTTATGTTATGTTAATTTCTTTTTCGGTCCGCCACCGTCGAGGGGTCAAATACGCGTATTTTTATATATACGAAGTGCAAAATGGTAACAAAAAAAAAAAAAAGAAGAAGCTCTGTAATTGTAATTATTGTATTTTTTCTCTTTACGTTTTTCCTTAGACTTTTTCATTATTTCGACTATAAAACATGGGCTGGCAATAAAAAAAAAAAAGCTAGAGGGAGTTTTAATCAAATCGACATGGGATTCGACAGCGGCGGTGGCGTTTGCTGTTTTGTGGCCGAGCTTTTTTCTCGTTAAAACTTTTTGGTTTTACGATAATCATACCACCTCGAAATAAGTCGTAAACGTTCGAATCGCTTGAAATCAACCTTTGTATACATAAATTTGAACAATGGTATGCAGACAGTATATTTGGTATAGGTTAGAAAAAAATGAATTTTGACAATTTTTTAGTAAAAAATAAAAAAATGCGATCAAAATTTATTGATCACTCAAATAACATACCATAACTTACATAACGCATGTAAAAAATAACTTCATAACATAAAATAAAAAAGTTCTCCACTAATTTTAATATTTTATATTTCAATGCGATTTGCATAGGTACAAATTTAATAATATTTTTTGTATGATTGAGCTACAAAATTGCTAACACATTGAAAATTAACCGATAGAATATTATTATAACTATAGTATAATCCAGGAATTGTTTTAAAAATGTTTGAATGACAATTCTTACGTTTTATTTATTCATCTCTCGCAAAACTATCTAACACTGCCAGACGCTGACTCTACGTAGGAAAAAACGCATTTATTATATAATGTACATTAAAATAAAATCTTAAAAAATAAGAGAATCCCTCGGAAAATAAAACATCGTCGTCGGCAATCGAAATAAAATATTTACAAGGTCAGCCGCGGGGGCCAATGCATTAGCTTCTGGTACGCGAGCGGCCAAGAAATGAAGTATCTGTCCCCGCGGACCTTGTACTACTGCGGTCTGACTAAATGGATACGAATGGCCCATAAAAAAGATGTTTGGGACGACCATAAAAATGAATCATTTACTACTCTATGTGCACAAATACAACTGCAGTAGCCCGTTCAATCATAGTGATTGCCCGCAGTAAATTTACGTTTTTAATCTCTCGCAATTGTGAAGAGGATTCAGATCCCAAAAATATACAAAACACAAATCGATAAAGTATTTGATAACCGTATGCATGTGAATTTCTCTAAGGAAATTCACTTTATTGTTGTGTAGACAAATACAATTAAATATAAGTTCACTAATTAGTTCTTAATATTGTTATCAATCGATAATAATAATAAAAAATAAATCTTGCCGTTGAAACTGATAATGTTATATAACCATATTAAATATTTACCGTAATATTATATTGCAGCGACAAGGCAAAACCTATAGATAAAAACATATATATCATATATTATGTAACATGGTTATTATTTTTTGATAATTTATAGTTAGATCTACAATACATTTAAAAGAACCATGAATTTAAACTTTGAGTTGACTCCCACTGCCAACACTCAGCTAGAATTCTTTGACTCCCTATAATATGCATTCTATATGCATTTAATATAATATTCATTTCTGTATAGTTCATCGAAATCTGTGTTATAGTTGAAATGTGCTCTTTTCCGATCAAGTTTGCATTAAAATATTTAAAAATACTTTGAAACCTTTAGTCGGAAAATCCAGTAATTGAAAATATTTTGTTAAAATCGGTATTAATTTATCATGTATATTATATATTGTATCAAAAAAAGTTTGGTTTCAATAAACATAATATTTTCGAATCATATTAAAATATTATTTATATATATTTGGGAATATAACTGTTTAAATTAAATTCATTTTTGATAATTTTGATTTACTGTATGCAAGGGTAATTACTAATTTACAGAGTTGTGAATAAAAGTTTTTTTTTCAAAAAAGTTATTTGTGGTAAATAAAAACTACAACAAACCGTCTAGAGTTTTAGTGGGTATAAAATATTATATTACCAAACAAATTTTTATACTCGAGCTGTAGATATGTTAAGTAAATACAATTTTCAGTACTATAATTTAAAAAATTATCAGCATAAGAACAATATGCATTTAATTATAATGGAGATCGGATATCCGCATAGAAGATAGACTAGTGTGGGTGGTCTGAGTTAATTGAAATAAGACAGAGCTTATCTGATTAAATGATTTCAATTTTAATTAATATTTATGGTTTTTTTTTTTTTTTGTTAAAGACAACAATTATAATAATTATAAAACGTTTTCGATCAAAATAAAATGAATATATTATTAAACATATTTAATATTTAATACGTGATACTAATTTAGCATACATATATTTTATGATTTAATTGTATCTACGTACTATTAAATATCAAGGATAATTATTTTAAAATATTTAAAATAAACATTATTTTTACTTTTTACTTAAATCAATTGTAATAAATATTTTTTGTTAATAATTGAAAAAATGCGAGATTTTAATTATTCTTTGAGTTGAAGGAAGTTTAAATTAAACGAAACATAATTTCAATGTTTTTTTTAAAAATTTTTTTTACCATTCCTATTTTTATTCAAAGTCTGTAACTGTTTTCTGGAGAGATATTTTATAGCTGAATCTTAAATAAAGTGAATTTTTAACTCCCCTGTTTAATTTACAGTCATTAAAATAATTCTTTACTTTTCAATTAAATTCTGTAAAAAGCATTAAATACGTAAATAAAAAAAAATGTTCTTAAAATATCCAATCTAAATAGTCAAGTATTCAGTTATGTATAAATGTATAAATCTGAGATCATGATAGGCACACTCCATTAAGCTATGTTGAACCTCTTCACCAAAAATAATCCAAAATTTAATTAATATATAATCCTGTGGTCACTATTGATTTTAATGTCCAGTAATCCAGATGGGAACCCCCAAACTCAACCCTATTTCACATTTGACCCATCAGCTGATGCGTTTAATCCTATATAGACTGGCCAGTCGTGTGCCATGTATAATTAGAGGATAATACAAAATTAGCCTTGTTCACCTATATATAATTTACAATATGTGGCAATGTCTAATAATAATAATAATATGTAATATGTATAATATATATATATATATATATATGTATTTTTAATTAATTGTTATTTATTTTTACTAAGATATATAAATGACAATCTAGTTTGTCACTGTTAGTAGTTTTGTTGTTTCATTAAAATTGTTTATAATATTTTAAGGTTATGTACCTATGTACATTTTATTATATTAAATAAATAATTATTTTATATAATTTTATATTTTATTACATAATAATATACCTATAATTAAAGTATAACATGTTATGATCAAGTGTTAATGTGTAAATATTTAAAAATTCACATTATTTTTAATTAAATTTATCAATTGTTAAAGTCGATAGTGGTATAATAATTAAAAAAATATAAAACTACATAATATGTGTGAATTATTATCATAAAAATTGTTTTAATAATTAATATCATAATCCACATTATGACGCTTTTAAAAGATAACTAAATGCTTAGAGATAATATATTATATATATATATAAGACTTATAATAAAAGAGAGATTAAATATTTCATATTATTAGCATCTTTTTTCTATGATATAACATCTACATAAAAGTATAAAACCTATTGAACAACGATCAACATTATAAGCACGACATATTACCGATAAAATTTGGCACCCTTGGTTCTGTTTTTCGCACCCTTCAGACACACACACATATATACATACAGACAGACACGTACACACAACACACAACCACCCTTGAAGACGATTTTATGGTAACGGAAGAGAAAGAAGGGAAGGTCTTGTACGTAGGATTAACCCACACACTGTTTGAGGGGTGCAACATACAACGATAATAATAATAATAATAATAATAATATCAAGACAACGAAAGAAATAACGGAGTACAATAGGGAAAGGTTAATAATTACATTCTTTAACCCTCTAAAAGGATTACGACGTATGTGTCACCGAAAACATGAGTGACAAAAATTTAATACAGCTCCAAATTTACCGTTCAACAAATGCAATTTTTTAATATATAACAACCTATAGTAGTAACACAATATACTTAACTAATACAGTAAGTAAAAAAAACAATAATAAGAAGTAAAATATTCTATTTGCTGGAATAATAAATTAGAATTATATACTTTAGCATGGATTGAAAGAATAAAAATATCATAAATAAACACTGTAAAATGATAAAATGATACGTTTATTTACAGAATATAGTATGTATTATTAAAGTTAATATTATGTTTGAAACTAAGTTAATCGACGTAAATATAAAATATAAGTGTATCTACGTATATTTTTATATTCAAATACATTTGTATTACGAGTATATTATATTTATATAAAAGTAAACATTTCTTTACATTAAATTCAGAAGAAGAAAAAATTATCTTCAATCAAAATTTTTTTTCGTCGACCTTTGTTGTTTTTTTAAATTAAAGTCTCAAAAATGATAAATGTTTTTTAAATTGCACTTAGATTTGTGTGTTAAAAAATTAATACTTAATCAAATTGATTCTTGTAACAAGAATAATGCCAACAAAATATACTCGTTCGTGTCCCAACCAGTTTGTTGTGACGGAATGCTAAGAACCTTATAAATCGTGAGCTGTTGTGGGTGTTACCCAATTAAGTGAGACCTGCGATTACATACGAGTATGTCTATAATGTGCAATAGGAAGGGTAGGGCCTTAGAGAGACTCGATATCTCTGAAAATAATTAAAAATACACATTCAAAGCAGAGGGAGTCATAGTAGTGTATATGATCATATTTTAGTAGGAGAAAAGTTATTTGTGAATATACATATGTAATATATGTATAAAAAACCTTCTACATGCATAATGATTTTACCGACTTAGTTAGGTCCGCCGTGGCGGCTAATAATTCCATGGTCCACTAATTACATGGTGGACGTTGTTTTTTTTCCTTGTAGGTACCTACCTTCATTGTTATTATATCCAACGTTATTAGTTATATGATTATGGTACGACAACGACGAGTTTGATTGAACTTGATGGCGGTTTAAATAAAATAAAAAAATAAATAGAATAATATATATACTTTTTATATGTAAAAATGCATTCAAGATAAAACTAATTAGTTTTATATAGATTATAAAACCAATAAATTATTTTTTCATAACTTCCTATAAAGTATTAAAAATATTTTGCAGTTCATCGTTTATCTTTAACCACTTGTAATAAATATATAGTATGAATATCACGGTTAGTTAACATTATACTATGCGTTTAACAGATTTATTTAAATAAAAATTGTGACCGTTTTTTATAATTTTATAAATATTATATCACTAGATATTGTCTTGGAAAATGATAGTCTTAATGAATTTAAATTATTTTTGGTTAACTTGTAACCAAGACATTCTTTCATACGTAAAAGTAACATTTACTTTATGTTACTGATATCATAAAACTAATTATTACAATTTTAATTATTAATTCCGAGAAATTCTAAAGGGTTAAAGAACTCTTTATGGAAGAAAATAACCGTTAGTATGTCAATTTTATGTGATGAAGAAATGTTTACGATTTCTTTGAACGATTGCCCATTAACAAAGTTGATTATGTTACACATAATTATAGTTTTATTTATTTTAACAATAAATTGCACAACCATTAACTGTCAATAAATAAATAATAACTTTAACTAAATGCAATTCTATAAATAACTCCGTATTGATGTGATTGATTTTTGAAATATTTTACTATAATATTATGGAACTTAATAATTTTCATTAAGTACATAGTACTTTCTTTGTAAGGATAATAATTAATTCATTAACGTTTTCATAACCTGCAGTAACGTGCTAGTTCATTAATTACAACTATAATTTATAATTACTAATTTGTAATCATTTTTGTAAATTTAATAATTCTGATAAAAAAGTATTTTAAATATAGAATAGACATTTTTAAATTCTTAAATACTTTTAGCTGAATAATTTTTGTTTTAAAATGTTGAAAAATCAGGTAGGTGTACCTAAAAATAAAAGATAATGTAACATTTTTTCTTTATATCAGGATATTTGATAATCATATTTTTCATGTATAAAGAAAAACGTAGTTCATCGATAATACAGATACTTTAGAAATCACGTGTAAGAATTAATATTGTTGGGGTAATAATAATTGGCCGAGAAACAAATAATATGATAATATTACAATATTATATAGTTTTAACTGCGGAGTGGACTTCCGAATGTCCTTTCCGACAAATTATACAAATGAATTATAATCGTATTTATACACCCTCCGATATATAATATACGCGTGTACACCAGAAACTGTCTTAATGAAAGGGTGTGCAGTGTACACTCGAGGGAAATAATAACCGGCGGCGGTCCATCGTGTCTTTAATAGGTGGCTACGATGGTTGTTGGCTGTGAGCGCGTAGCTGTGTACATAAAAGGTGTGCGAGTGTATGTGTTTGTAATGTATAGACGTATTATACTATTATGTGTGCGAGTGTTTTTTTTTTTTTTAAATTTTTACGTAAACATTTTAAACTCGGTAAGTATAATATTTTATATACACATATTATATGCACTAGAGTTGGAACCTTGGCGGTTTTTACCCGTGTCACCGGTAATGGCGTTTATCTGTTATGCAAATGAAACGGTCGAATGACTGGTGGCTGCGGACAACGGTAACAAATCAAGTGGCTTTGTGATGATATATTGTGTGAATAGGATGGCACATAAGAGTACGGCGTATAGAGTACTCGACATCGACTAGATTTTTTTTTTTTTTTTGACGACAACGAAGGAAATTTTTCGATTCCGCTCTTAACCATCTATACGTTAAGGGGTCGTAAAATTTTATTCCCCTACTCCAGTTTTATTGTCTTCCATCGGAATACGTTTAATGACCTCTGCGACACGGTGTTAACCGTTGAGAAGGGGAACAAAAGTCAACAAGATTTAAGTAAACACAATAGCTGTGCGCGTTTATCCGAACCGTTAGAGGTAGTTGTTGTTTTTTTTTTCACTTCAAAGAAATTGCCGCACGTTTTTCGACCGTTCTAAAGTGTCATCCATACCACTCTCCCCCGTTTGTAAAAGCACGTGGAAAGTTAATCGAAAGGCCGCCGGATTAGACCACATTTGAACGATAGTATTAAACGATTCGAAAGCATCCCTGCATTTAAAATTGATAATTTTTTTTTGTCGTCTTTACATTTTCTTATCCTTGGTATATACATTTGTACGAAGTGTAATGAATTTATTTCAAACACAATACTTGTTCAACATTAATTTCCTTTATATATATTTATGGTAATTAATGATTATTATGATTGTACTGATGTACCTGTGAACGTTATAAAAACAAGTTTACTAGTTTAATCTATATTAGGTATTAGGTACTTGCTGCTGCAATAATATAATTATAATGATGTATAACTAATAATCGCAACAAACTGATACAGTTACACTAACGTTACGAAGGCACATTTTATTTTCTTAGTGATCTCATTTGGAGACTCTAAAAAGTAAATAGGTACTAAGTATAGATCTACTATTAAATGAACAAATTAAGCAATAGTTATCATTTATATATAACGATTTCCTTATACATTTTTCGAAACGCTATATTATTTACAACAGGGGTGGCCACACTTTTTTGGTGACGATCTACTAAAAATATACTTCACCTTTGAGGATCGACTCCCATAGAAATTTTCTTCTTTTGTTGAATAACTATAAAACCTTCCTCGATGTACAGTGTTTAAGTACAGTTCTTACTTTGTGGTACAATTATTATTAGTACAAATAGATTATTATATAACTATTAACTATTCTTCTTTTTTTTCCTCATTGTAACCAGTGACATAACTGGTCTATAAACCATCATGAATAGGTCACAGATGACGCATTCAAATATGGTGTATACAACCTATAGGTTCACGACACGCCGTTTAGAAAACGTAAGTTCGATAATCTAATAAACGTAATACTATATTTATTCCGTCGCCGAAAGCTAAGCTTGCCATAAATCGCGTTATTTACAGAAAGTTTATTGTACATAGAAGACTGGTCTAAATTTCAATTTATGTATCAACGAGTAAAAAGGTGTCAGTTCCTCCATAAAAATATATAATTTTATAATATATTATTGTCATGCATGACATTCATTTCAATTCTGTTATATCAGGGGTGGCCAAACTTTTTTTGAGTCACGATCTACTAAAATTAATATACTTCACCTTTAAGGATCGACTTCCATAGAACATTTTTTTCTTATTATTGAATAACTATAATTATTAAGAAACATATTATATAGGGAGAGTGGCCCTAAAAAAAATTCTAACATGATCGACTTTGGTCCGCGATCAACTGTTTGGCCGCCCCTGTGTTATAATGAACCGTATAGTCGTCATACCAATACTACATTTAACTTATAAAGAACGCCAACACCCGCTGTTTAAGAGACTTATTATGGGCTGTGTTAAATGACATTTTGAAAAGAATTGAAATTTTAAATCTTAAACATATGTTTATACTAATTCAAAGTATACTTATTATGCCTTATGGTTGTTGCGTAATAACACGGTTTTAATATTATATAGATAAACGATTTCACATGGTACTTCCTAACTTACGAGTACCATATTTAGAGCAAATTTATCAATTTTTCACAGTATAATATTATTTTAAAAGATAACATTGTCTCTATCGAAGCGTTTTTATTTGTTTGATATAGCTATAATAGTTATATAACTATAGTTTATAGTTAATTAATTAAACAAATAATTTTACGTGTGAATGATTTTGATTATCTTAACTAAACTTTTCTATACGTATTGCCAACATCTAGTACAACTAACTACTGAGAATACTCAGCTGTACCTGCAGTAGTCCCGCTCCAAACCATAATTTCCGTGAATAAATAATAATTACAGAGTTGCAGGCGATGTGGCGCTCTATTAACAATGTAATAATTTTTAACGTTTATTATACCCGGACAAAAAGTTGGTCGGGTTAAATAACGATTTCGATAATAAATAATATTATATTAATACGATTTGCAGTAATTTCGGTTTGACGGACGTTTTTACCGATTGATGGGCTTAATATACCACCCGCCCTGGCTTAAAATATAATATATAAAATTGACGCGTTATGAGGGTGAGACGCAGACGAGTGGACTTTATACGTGGACGAGTAAGACGAGATGATGTATACGAATGCAGTAAGTGCAGCATGAGCAATAACAACAACAACAACAACAACGACGACGACGACAGCAACAACGAACCGAACGTACGTGACGTAGGACGTTCGTCTCCGGTTGTGGGTCACGTAGTCCGCGGGTGTATGCGTTTCGTACGCGCGCGTGTCCGTCGTCGCAGTGTACCTACGCGGCAGTCGCAGCGCCGATCGGCATGCTAAATGCCCCTGACCTAGGCTGCGCACGCCGATCGCGGGCCGGCGATGACGTCGGACGTGAAAATAATGTATAAAAAAAAAGTAATAATAATAAAATAAATAAAAAGAAAGAGACCGACCGCCGCCGCCGATACACCCGCGCGCGGTACGGGTTACGTGGCCCGGGACCTGCATCGGCCCAATTAACATTCAACTCGGTCGCAGCCTTCGTCGCGTGCGAGCGACGTGTTCGACCGGCCGATCACGTCGTCGTCGTCGTCGTCGTCGTCGGAATACGGCGGCCACCACCGCCGCAGCTGGGACGACAAATCTTCGGGCGATGCCCGTCCAAGCAGACTGCACGAGACGCGGTATCGCTGCACGCGCGTTCCGCAGTTTATAATAATATTATAACCTATACCACTGCACAACTTTTGTTGCAACGCCTTTCGTCCGCCGGACGCGATTTTATAACGTCGTTATGACGTGTGGGTGTGTGGGGTGGAGTGGCTGGTAACCGCAAATGGCGCCGCGAGGACGATAATACGGTTTGACGAAGATGATGATTATTTTTTTGGGTTTTCATCGCGACAGTATTATAGGTAGTGTGTCTGAGAAATCCTTTTACGAGTGTCTCTCATAATACGCGATATTGCCGTTGTATATCCAATTTAACACTATTTGTAACACTAAATGTGTTAAGTTTACACGACTTACACTGTTTTTTTTTTTTTTTTTTGTTTACTTATAAGTACCTAAACACGTAACCGCAGTAATATATCATTATATTACTATTAAGCGTAATATTATACATTATTATCTATTACCCGATTAATAATAATAATATATTATATAAATCGTTCCAACGCAGTGTGTTTCGTTACGAAGTATTATCACATAATTATGTAATGTATAAAATGATTAAATATATATATATATTTTTTTTATCGGTAAGTTATCGATCTTTGAAATATTATGTATCGAGTGTATAAAGACATAATATTTAACCTAAACGAAACATTGTTACCGGTGGCGATAATAACTATGTTGCTGCACATTATTTGAGAATTTCGAATACTATTTCTGACGAAAACGACTCGGTCAAAATTAATTTGCATGCACAGAACATTGTGAATTGTGTTCTACTTTGAACACAAAACCAACCAGGAGGAATCCTCAGTGTGTAACAGCGCGGTTTTTCTTCGAATCGCTTCCGTTAATTTATTTTTCATTCGTGACGCAGCCAATGAAACGAGTATATATATATATTATATATATTATGATCTAAACAACTCGGGCTGAACGAACATAATATAACACGACACCGGACTCCAATGTTTTTGTATACGATGATGATACACATCATATCGCTCCACGTTTATCAATATATCATCAGTGTAAAACTATTTGTTTACAAATATCACGGTGAATTCGACTATGTATTCAACTCGACGAAATCTAAACCCGTGTACCGACGAACGCCATCTGCGGAGATGAACACCAATAGATTTGGAAGGTATTATGGATGATGGAATGCGGAATATGCGTATACGGAACATAATATATATAATAGGTACACACTAGGTGTGAAAATGCATCAGTAATAAGCACCAGCGTGTTGTTTTTTTTTTTTGTGCTTTACAAAACGTCAGTAATTATGTTGGTCGGATTAGCATTTTTATAATAGATGTATAATGTATGTATTATATTAGTATCAGTGTATCTTTTTCTCTCATCATTCTCTGCATCATATATATATGTATATTTACACGGATAAGCCGGTTGAACACGAAGACATATTACCAAACAATGGCCTACATAATTACAGAGTGTTTCCTTGTGTCCTTCGTGCGGTGTGAAGTACAATATTATAAAAGAATAAGAATCGAAGGAATATATATATATGGGTGTGAGCGTGCGCGCACGCGCGCACCTGAAAAAATTCCAGAGAAATTTAACATTTTGTTGCTATTAACTGATATTACGCACACCTATTTTTTTTTTTAACAAATGAAAAAAATTTAGTAAAATATTTTAAAAAATCTATGTATGTAGGTAATATGAACAATATACAGAGAATAATAGTAAAAACTATAGTTAAAGTTATTACATACACTATATTATATTTTTCAAAAAATTATAGGTACCTATGCTTGGTGTTTTGTTGACTCCAGTCACAAACACTTGACTTTATATTGTACAAAGGTAAATGCGTTATTATTATTATAAGGAGTTTGACTTAAAAATAAAACCGAAATTTTTTTACCAAGCTACGTATATTATTATATTATGTCAAAAAAATGATGTATTATACAGTTTATACTAGAAAAAATGTACGTCAAATATTTTCAATAAATTAATTTTATAATACTTCTCTAGCTTTATATTTTAATCAAGTTAAATGATCTTTATCATTATTATTGAAAAAATAAATAAGACATATAAAACAATATTTTAAGCTCAAATAAACGACTCATTAGTTAAAATTTAAGATTTAAAATACCCAACATAAATTAATTAAAACAACTTTATTGCATAAATAAAGTTATACCTAATACCTATCAGTAATTAATCATAGTTTATTTAAAATTTTGGTCTAACATTTATGTAGTTCAACAAATATTAAATTAACATATAAATACAATTTGTAACCATTTTACCGTCAGAAAATCTATCAAACATTGACCATTCTCTTATAAAATGTGGATTGATTGTTATTATATATCGACGTCGATAAGTTGATAAATGAATGACAATACGATCTACAAATTAAAAAAATAAATATACAAATATATATGATATAAACAGCAGAGAAAAAATGTAAGGTATAATGCCATGTTATTTCTTTATTTTAAATATGTAAATTATTCCATTTTAAAAGGATATCGAGCGGGGAAAAGTTTAATCGACAATGTTTGATAATTATGTTTTAAATCTTATAATAATTTTCAAAAACTAAAGAATATTTATTTAAAAAATGCCTTTTTTTGTTTTCAATTTATTACCCCAAGAAATGCTAAACAAAATATTCAAAGTCTTTATAGAGTTTAGACTACTCCAGTAAAAAAACATCCACTGGGTATAACGAAATAAAATCTAATTGAAATCAAGACCCCCATTTTATGTCACTTCATTCATCATAACTGCTGAAAATCAAAAACTAATAAATTATAGGTATCTGTTGAAGTATAGATGTGATATTATATGATATTTTATTATTTAATACGACTTGAATTTATTAGATAAAAACTTATAAAACATGATAATATTATAGTATCATGCAAATGAGTATATTGTTGTTTTAGAGTAGCTTACAAACAATATACATATTACCTACATATAGTTGAGTCGTGTCAACTAGTATTTAAAACATCTTTACACACTGCCCCGTCTTTTGAATTCTTGTGTAAAAAAAGATTGACTTTCTGCGAAAGTTTTTAATAGTGCAACAGTGAAATGTTGATTTATTTTTCATCACAAAATGTTTTATAGTGTGTTTCACACCGGACAAATACAAACTATATAACTATTATGGAAAGCTACCTATTCTATTAAATATAATATTTGACTTGTAGGGAAACGAGTTTTCTAGTACCTATAGCTATTACTATATTGTGCATTTGCGACAAGTTTCTTTATGTAAAACGTGAATATTTTTTTGATTTATTTTATGCATTTTTGTATTAAAATAAAACAATAGACTACCTAAAAAAGCCTGTCCGTTACCTACATATCAAAATATATCGAAATTTATTAACTGAGCAGTGACCTGTAAATCGTTGTTTTCTCACTGGATTATTTTTATCCCACACTATATAGAGCGGTAATTTGGTTATATTTACGTTATTGGGCCAACTATAGTAAGAGACGATTAAAATCATATCAATTTTCCGTGGCGGATTTATTATAGGATTGAAGCGCCGAGAATCGATTACCTCAGGCCCCGCCAGTGTATACAATATACATTACATAATATTATTATACTATATCGTATAGCTATAGCGTTAATAATCACCCGATCGATTTTGTCGGCTCGGGCTTCGTCAGAAAATTAAAACCACGGGATGCTTATTTGTCAATTAATGGTTTTATCGTCATTTTTTTTTTTTTTTTTTAACCCCAATACGATCGAGATTTATACTGGCGATCATCGTGATTGAACACTGTCTGAAACCGGTCCGACTGGAACACTGTTAACGTTTTGATAGGGTAAAAAAACAAATAATAACCGGTAAGACAATGGTACTCGTATTACTATAGCAAACGAAAAACCCGATCAATGGAAGGTGAACGAGCACGTAAAATAGCGAAAACTAGGCTACATACTCCAGCCGATTGCGTCTTGTATTGTATAATGTTTGTCTGTCTGCAGTGTTCTCGTCACCGAGGATATAATATTACGAAGAAGTGAAGAACACGTCTTTCTATGTAATATACTGCATGTGTATTATGCACGTCATATAATTCCCATTTACAATTGTGATATCGAAATAGTATTGTTTTTGCTGAAAGTAAATTTGCGCCGATAAATATTACAGAGACGTGTGTTCAAGCGTATATAATAATACCCATCAACCAAAAATCATCGTTTGTAATAGAATGATGTCATTACTTGTTAGGTTAATGATATTTTTGTATAATATACCTAATAAACAAATAGTGTTAATATTTTGGGAATTTTTACATTTTTATCGTAGTTACATTCGAAATTTCTAGATTATCCATTCATATTTTTATGACTTCTTTATTCACTATCAACCGAAATTGGTCAACCGTGTAATTTATAACATCCTCCCACCCGTGTTATTATTCGATTTTCGACGGGTTTAATAATTTATCACTCAAGATAAAATGTAACAAAATATGTATTACATAATAATTCCTTAATAGTTAACAGAATAAATTAATTGCCATACATTTTTGGAGAGATAACCAAATTGCAGTTGATCTCTTCGGTATTCTTTATGTATATTTCACGGTACCTATTTAAAGTCATATCAAAGAGCACATTCGAAAGTTTCAAGCGTATTAAAACCATATCTCCAAACTAAATTGATACAGTTTATTATAATAAGAACACTTATAAACAAAACCATTAAGAATATAAAACAACACTGTTATATTTATATATGCATTAAAATAATTCAAAAGTTATTAAAGTACCTATAGCTTGTTTATATATTATCGTATAATAATAATAATACAAATAAAATTGTATTTAATCAATTATTTTAAACTTATTTTAATTTTGAATCGGCGCAGTCGCTAGTCGGACAACAATATAATATTGTATATGTTCTGTTCAGATATTAGAATAATTCGTCCATGATGCCAGCGAAGAGAATCGTTTATGGTCAACGGACGGACTATACGGGGGCCTCGTGCGTGAAATTTCTACCGTCGAAATTAAGACATCCCCTAGGTATTAGCCTTTAACAATGAAATCTGAGGATGATAAAAAAAAATGTGAGTAGGTATTTCCCATTAGTGTGTGATGTGTGCATACAGAAATCGGCCGTGAAGCGAACCTAACTGACGGCACTTGTCCGGAACAATGCCATATTTCAATGAAGTGTGGTTTTTGGATCTCTCTGTGTATTTATATATTATATAGTGCACATCCTTGGAAAATTGATTGTTTTTATTGCTTCTGTGCAAGTAAACAACGATGGGAAACTGAAATCAGCCATTTAATACAATGCTATTATACAGTATTCACTACACACACTATAGGTACACAGTATAGACAGATGTACGAATATGTTATATGCGTGCCTATTTACCGATAATAGTTCATACTTGTTCATAGGTAAACCGTTTCAATAACAAATCATATTTTCAACTAATTAAAAACGATATGAATAATTCTTATTATAATTGTTTGTTATAAATAATTACAATAATAATAAAAAAAAAAAAAAACGATTGCAGCATAGATAATAGTTTATATTTCATAATTACACACAAATAAACCCAACAATAATAAGACAATTTCATAAAAATCCTATATCTAAATTTTAATCGTTAACAATTAATAACAGTACTAAATTCGACTGTTATTAACTTGAAAATTCATATTTCAAAATATATTTTAAATAGAAGTTTGTAAATTAGACAGTGAAAAGTACATAAAATACTAAATAGTGACACCATACTAACATATTAGTAAAATATAATTCAACTTTTTAATTTTTAACTAAGAAGTGTTTCCCTGTTTTCTATGAATAGATAATCGATCATTGAGGTACAAAGAAATATCGGTAATAAATTTAGTTTTTATAAAGACGGCCGACGATCGGTTTACCTATATTGGTGGTGTGCACTGTGCGATAACAACCAAGTAAATGCCTACATAAAACAAAAAAAAAAAACACTAATAATATAACACTACTTTATTATTACAAATTTTCTCAACATTTTTTATTAATTTTCTTATATCGATATAAAGGATGCATTAATACTAATTTGCTTTTCCTATGATGAGATATTTTTCCACTTTTTATAAGTGACTTTTTTCGAGCAGTATCGAAGCGCCAAACGTAGAACACGCATCCCAATATGTTTATCGTTCGACATTTTCAAATAAAATAAGTTAGTCGTTACTTTTAGTAAATTTATAATATAATAGTAAGTGAAATTTTCTAATAATCACAATATTTGAGTGATCAAAACACTGCTACTAATATTGCAGATCAATAATTTAAATATTATTTATTTTTTTTAAACACTTATTTTTAAGATGTGAATTAAATTTTTTAAACGCATTAATAGCTTATTATGTATGACGTCTAATATATTAAGTAATTAAAGCTTGATATTACAAGATGTACCTATAATTTCAATTTTGTTGACGGATCAAGGCTATCGTATTATAAATCGCATATAGATAATTTAAATCCAATAACGGCAGTTGATTAAACAATAAACCAACGGTAAATATTAATAGCATAATTTATTTGAATGTTACCAATTACATAACATCAGATTCATTAGAAATGTGTTCTGACCACAATTAATATTGTGGCGCTTTTAATAAACATCAAATAGTGCTTAACATACTGCACACTGTACACGGTAAATGTGGTTCATATAATGTCTTCCAACAGAGAGTCCGTTGACCGTTGTTTTTATATATATATATATTTTTTTTTACTTTTTCTAATTAATTATTATCATCTCCAGTCGTAGGCGTATCTCAGACTTATTGCGTTAACCTCCAAAGTCCACGGCTGCAAACGGCTATGGATTTTACATCATGAAACCAGTATAGGTACGTTCTGTCGTGTAATATATACATGTGTGTATAGATATACTATACATGAAATTAAACGCATATTTGTATTAATGTTCTTGTACACGTTATTAGTTAGTGGGCAATAAATTTTAGCAGTCAAACCGGACATTTGGGTGCCTCCTGATAATAATTGATTTGTACACCGGGAAAACTATTTATCGAAACACCTATATATAGGTACATCTCGTTTGGCCGTTTCCGACATTACATCATGTTATAATATATATATATATTTATATGTATAATAATATTTATAATACATTACCTGGCATTCACCGATGGGGAATGGCCATCTTCAGACAAAGGTTTCCTATGTAAAAAAAAAAAAAAAAAATACAAATTAGAAGAACAGTAAAAAATATGTACTATTGTAAAGTTAATATACTTCATATATTTTCATAATATTGTAAAATTTATTAAAAATAGGCGGCACATTTTTTTCTCTGGTAATTATTACTCAACAAAACACTTCATTCACGACGTAGTTTATAATAATAAATAATAACTCACACATTATAATATGTGTACAATGTACCCGCAGCGTGTAGGTACTTTTATCTGAAAATATACCGCAGATTTATTTTAGAAGTTTTGAATATTATGATTTCAAGGCTGACTTGTTAAATTTTATATTATTTTTTCGCAATATAAACCTAAAGTTAAATAGACAATTAAAAACATTTTAGTTTTTGTTATATGCATATAGTTTTATTTAAATATTTTGACTTGTTTTAATGTTGTCAAATGTATAATAATTACAATGTCATTATAAATTAATGCCCAAAGAATTATTTCAGTCATTTTTAAATGAGATTTTGAATAAATATTAAGTTTATATTTTTTGGGATGAAATATTAAGAATATTAAGAAGTATAGTTTTGTCAAAAAGTATATCCCAGCTCCTACCTGCACCTGTAATTGAGATGTATTCATTCGACACATTATAAATTATAATATTTGAAATTGGTTATCAATGTTATCATAGAATAAATTAAATAACTATGATTCTAGTTGATACTATTGCTATACTAAATTATATACTGTAGTTTATTCTTTATTTTTTATGTGTTTAAAACTCATATTGTACTAATATACATTCATTTATTTTGGAGATTTCAAATTTGAATTTATTTTTTTAACTTAATTGTTGGACATGGCTTGCCATGTTATTTAATTTTCGTGTGATCACTCATCCGAGAAGAAACAACCGGAGGAGCGGCTTAACACCAATGTAGAATTGCAACTGGTGCATTCACTTTGCCATGCCATGCCCCAAAATATATAATTTAGACTCTTTAAAACTGCTATATTTGTATATTTAAGAAAATAGAATAAAAATAATATACCTATATCATAAAAGTAGTTTATGAATAGTGAATTCGTGATCATTTTGATGTTATTTAATATGGTTTTAAAATTTTAAATAAAATTTAAAACTTTTCAAGAAATATACTGCATACATACCTAATTATATCCTGAAAAATATCTCTTAATAAATTTCCCTTGTTAAAATAAAATATATATAATATTATTATTACACGGTTTTTTATTATACAAACATCAACTACTATTTGCTTAGGTATACACTTCATCGTCCTCATCTATACAAATTATACAAGAATAATTATATGTATGATAATTATCTAATCTTTATTTATACTTATTTATATGTCACTATGTTAAGTAGTTGTTTTTCTCATGATGGTCATGTCAAAAAAATTCAAACTTATATCATAATATTATGTTTAATGTAAAAAAAAATATATACATATATTTATACAGATTATTTATAATAAAATGATAGTTGTAAGCAAAAATATCTTAGTTCATTATTTTAATAATCATTGCTAAATTACATTATTATCCTTTAATTAAATGAAAGCAACAAAAATAATAACATATTATGTATAGTAAAACCATTTCAAAGCCTTATGGAGCCTTATCGAAGCATTATGGACTTTTATCAGTTACCTATTTTTTATGATTTATATATTTGGTGTAATTTATTTTTTGCTAGAGCATTAGGTATGCTTCGTTTTTTAATTTTTCTTTATTCGTTTGAATATTCATTGATCTGTATGTACAATTTATATCATTAAGAGTAGTAATATTACATAATATGTAGATGTATTGTGTTATTTGTAGATAAATAGGTATACATTTAATTATTTTAAGATATTTAGTGAATAATTCATACAGTTATATTCAGTAAAAAATAAAAAGAATGTTACCTAGATAATAATAAATTATTTATTGCACATAATATTATTTGTTTATTTATTTCGTTATAAGATAGTGATTGACTACCGTCCAGCAGCTATTTTTTGAAGTATTTACCGGTCAATTGGTACCACGCGTAACTATCGTAATTAATAACAAGACATTTGTATTTTTTTTTTAAGACATGTAATCTGTATAGGTTTAGTTTAAGTACCCTGGTTACTTTCTAAACGTCACACGGATGAAGATCACGTTACTAATGGATAATAATTAACCACAGATACGGTCACGGTATATATATATATATATATATTCACATATTTGTGAGGACACGCGAGCTCTAAACCAAACATTACACTCTCGTAAACATTTATTATAGACGCGAGGTTGATTTTTTTCTTTGAAGTTCCTCCCATTACATCGTTAATATAACTGTCTAAAAAATGGCCACGCTTATAAAGTACCTGACGACTCTTTATGCCTAGTTAAGTAAATGCGTATTGCTTAAACGTCTATAATATATTGGTGGGAATATGGAATTAACATCAGATTTAATGCTAAAGATCTAGTATACTTATGTGCATATTTAAATTATATATAATTAAATATAATAAAAAATGTTTTCGTATTATTAATTCACAAATTACCCAAATCACGAGTTTATGAATTATTTAAATAGTAATATACAGAACAACTAATAAATGTATGTTATGTTATTCGAATTTTTTAAATTATACTAAAAGACAAAATTACTTAAGAGAATAATATTGCAGATTTGAAATCAGTTGTAAAACTCTAATAACATGTCATATTATAACATATGACGTATAAATATATATTATTATTAGAATCATATAATATGATTTTCGTTCGTTCTTTTCATGTAAGTATATAGGTTAAAAAATAACCACATAGGTAGGAATTAAATAATTCAATCGTGTACAATAAAAAATTATGACTTATTATTATTATTATTTATGCGAAAATTGAAATTTTTCTCAGCCCAATTTATGAATAAGTATAATGTAATAATTAATATTAACCAAAGGTACCACTGAAACCACACTCAGCACTGCAACCCACTGCAGCTGTAATAATGCCTATATACAACAGAGGCGTGTTCGTGAACTGCGTATTTCTCGAGTACCTAATAATAATATAACTGTTATAAAAATGACATTGTTGACATATACACACGGCTATATATAGTACCTATACGACAGTATTAAAAAACAATATCTTTTTTTTTTTTCTTAAATCTCGTCAATAATTATTGCCAACAATCGGTCGTAACCGAATGATGCACAATATAAATAATATTATACACTACAGTCGTATGTCAGTAATATTTTGCGCTTGCAGTATTTATATTATTATTAAACACGATATTGTTTTGAAATCACGTCACATTACAGTCGTATGTACACCGCAGATATTGTTATATTATATGCGTGTAAGTGTGTGTGCGTATGTATCTCGTGCCGTCATTACTCGTACACATTAGCCGACACAGTGGTCGGCGGTGTGTCCGACAATATCGGATGACCCAGAACACAATGCACAAGACGCACGTGCCTGGGCTCATTTGTGCGCTAAGTCACGTATTTACTGGCAGCTGCCATGCCGCGGTACGTGTGTATGAGCGTGTGTGTATTGTATCCTCTGCTCGCAGCTCCCGGTGAAACTTCGACCCTGAACGTTATATTTTGCATTAAACTTTCCGTCCGATGTACCACCGCGCGCGCATAAACTGACTCGTGCAACACAACTTTTACCTTCTCCCCCGCTGCAGGATGTAACGACAACAATGATAACGATAATAATTGTCGTACTTGTACGTATATGATTGTTATACCCGCTAATTTTCGTAGTGCAGAATATTATTATTATTGATCACATCTAGAAAAACGCTCGTTATCTCCGAAATTATAAAATAACATTGTGTGTGCGATAACTGCGGCTATTATAATACCTATATAGTATACCTATTATATAGGTAGTGTTTATCATCGTGAAACGGTTTGCTTAAAACCGATTATTAAAGTGGGAGGGGATTCGGTATGTACAGGGTTATCTGCAGGTTTAAGGTGACCTCTAAAAACAAATTAAAAAGCGTCGTCCCCTTTACGATTTTATCGTTGGAAAGCTCAAATATGACTTTGAATGATTGTATTTATTGTACATTTATTTTTTTATTACGCGTGTACACGCCTATAATATTATACAACAGCGTAAGTCAGTGGTTCTTATACTGTAGTCCGTGGCCCCCGTAAGGTTTGCGACACTCATGTCGGGGGTTTACGGGAGCTCATTGGTATAGTTCCGGCTTTGACACATATAATGTGAGATATTTTGTAAAAATACAAAGATATTCGAAAGAAAATTGTTAATAAAGGGTCCGCAATATTTTAAATTCATTTATCGAAGGTTCGTCATTTACAAAGAATCGCTGATGTAAGTCGTATAGTATATATATTACATATTATATATGTGATTGTACCGCTTAAAATTGTTTGAAAATCTCATTCATCTACCTACTCCATTATTTTTTTACATTTTAGGAATATCTAAAATTGATTGTAAAATTAGTCTAATTGGACCTAATCTTGTTTATTCAATTCTATAGAATTAATAAGATGTTATATAATACATTTATCAAAAACTGTTGATTGTAGAACTGTAGAGTTGGGTCCCTATTATTCCTATAAATGTTTTAAAATAATAAAAATGAACTTTTGTTATTTTTTACTTAAATTACTTTAACCAAAAAAAAAATATCTCTGTTTTACTATTGTTTTGTTGTTACCTATTATATTAACCACTGTAACAGCGTACAGTTTCACATACTTTTGCAGCTAGAAAACGTAATAACAATATTGTGTGTATGGTTATTTTATTATTATCCCAATAGGTGCAAACACATAAAAAAACCAAAACTGAAAATGGTAACGTTAAATTTGTAAATAAACTTGTCAATATGAATTTATTAAATTATAGATACAAACACATTATAAACAGTGTTAACAAATTATATTTATTTTTTGTTTCTTGATTCATTTTTTAAAACATACACCTACTGAGAAAAAAATAAAAATATTCTGCAATAAATAAATAATTATATTCAAAAAATCACTCTCACTTAAAAGTTAAAACTGAACCCATTGAGAATCCTCTGAAACTGGCTTATATTGCTTAAAAATTATTCAACAATTGTCGGTTGTACTTCTTTATGAAGTGGCGTTAAAAATAGAAAACTTAAACCTTCAAAGTACCTACTTGATTGGTAATTTTTAAAGGTACCTACTATTGAAATCTTTTTTATAACTCATTTGACTTAAAAAATCTTTCCCAGAAAAATAATATGCTAGTAAACAAATAAATAAATAACATTGTAAAACATATACATTCTCCAAAAGATTAGGTAATATAAAAATAGTAGTTATGTACAAGACGTGATTGAGATAATATTTGAATAAACAATATAATGTGATAACTTTTATAATGACTAAATCTAATAATAGTGTTTTTATTTCATAAAGTTTATATAAAAAAAAAAATACTTTTAATGAGAGTTCATGGTGTTTACTATAATAATGCTTTTAAATTTAATAGGTGCATTGATCTAAGTCATCTCAATATCTCGAACAATTATTAAGTACTACATATTAATAATAACTACTTATCACTTATCAATATTTAAAATATATATTTTTATCACCTGCAAGACCAGATTGAGAGTAAATAACATTCCAGTCTTAAACATATTGTCGGCTTTTTCAATGACAAAAATCTATAAGAATAAACAGTCCTAATAAATATTATTTTATAAACTCACTATACGCATGGCGTTTTCCCCATTAACTGACTGGTCTACAAGCCGGTATCTTTATTACTACAAGAAAAAGTAATTTGCCGATTATTTTAACCACATTAATTTTTTAAGCTTTAAGACGTGAAAATTTCTATTTGTATCATATATTACTCATAGTAATAGATATTCATCCGACAATTTATAAAATAATATTTAGTTACATTAAACTGTAAGAAAATCAAAATTATTTAAAAAAAAAAACTAGAATTAATATAATATAACAAATATTTAAATTTTGATTATAAATTATATCCTGTCATATTCACTGACATAACATGGCAAAATAAAAAGTAATAGTTAAGTTTTGTCACAATATAAAAGTTAATAATTACCTAGGTTATAATATCATAAATAGTATCGTTATAAGTTAGCTTATGCTTTGTAATTAATGATAAACGAAATACCTAAATAAGTTTTTTGTACTATCATTTGAAATGGCACAGTGTTTAGAAAATCGTGACTTATTTGTTCAGTTAAAAATAGTGTTATTCTGTTCATCATAAACAATTTATTCAAAATGTTTATCATTACAGATTTTTATTATACGTATACATTTTCCATACAGATATTTGCAACAAACTCGCACACTATACATACGAGCGCGTGCGCGCGCGCACACACACACACACACACGCATACACAAATCCGGACATACAATTATTTCATTCCGTAAAAGGCTTCACCAGGTTGACGTTCTAACTACGTCCCTCTCCCCTATCATTATACAGTAGTTGACGGCCGTTGTTTTATGCGATTATTTATTATTATTATTTTTTTTTTTCATTCTTATTTTCCCTTCTTTTTCTATTTTCTGTCTCTTTTTCATACCTTCCATTTACTGTTTTAATTTGAACGATTGTATTCCAATGTCGCCCTCAGACGACATGCCCACGTTTGGTCGTCTCTCTCCGCTGGCCATTACTCTCATCAAACCAACACTAACCCATCATCCGTCCATCGACGACCGTTGCACGGACAGTAGGTATTTCCACTTTGTTAGTATACACACCATCATAACATATCTATACGGTGTATTCGCGATAGCCGTTTTTGAAAATATTTTATCTGATGTGCTATTTAATTTGTACTATACCTGTTTAGTTCTGATCTTATAAAATATATATAAAAGGTACTATTGGTAAATCGTAACACATTAATCCGTGAAAATATGATATACATATATGTACCTAACAGCTATATCTACAGGTATACCTGTACAGTGTACACTGTACACTCATCATATTATACAAAAAAATATGAAATATTTGCATGAAAAAAAATATTTACTAAGCAAATTTTCAATGACATATTTAATAATAATAGCACAAATAATATATATTAAGAAATATCTACTACCTAATAAATTGTATTATAATATATGATAAATGGAAAATGCTGTGCAGTCTGCACACTATTTTAAACCAAAAACGTACGTTCGATTTCTTACCCAGTAAAATTCTAAGAATTAATACCAAGACGTACCTAGGTATATAGGTATGAAATATATGTTCATATATTAACGGTCTTTATGTGACAAATGTGTGATGGAATATACTGACTTGAAAAGAATAAACAAAATTACCATAAAGTACAAAAGTAACGGTTCGGCGAAATGTCCAATGCGTTGCACTAATGACCGTAGGTAAAAAATGGTTTCAGGTGTATACTAAAATTTCTTTTTTAACATAATAATGAAGATTATGAAAACCCCAGTAAAGTCTATTTACATAACTGATTTTTGTTTTGTTTTTAGCTCTGGACAAGATGTTTAGTTCATTAGATGTTTTCCTATATTATGCTATATTATAATATTATTATAATATACGAGTAGTATAATATACATCATTATATCACTATACAGTATTCATACATCTTTAAATTTTGTTACCTACATGAAATTAAATATCTACAATCGGTGGAGTAAAAATTGTATTTTCCGCTATCAATTGCTTCTGTCAATACGACAATAGAAGAGGAGTTAAAATACGCATTGGATAGCATATAAATCATTGATCCTGGGAGTTGGGACCATTGTACTGGTCTCTCTATAAAAACAACATTATCTCGTAATGTTTATTTAAGACTGTCAAAACATAAATATTACTCACGATTGACGACGGACAATAGAAATTACCTGTAGAAACGATTGTTTATATAAAGGGACCAGAAGATTCTGCAGTAGTGCCTAGTATTCATTTCGGGATTATTTATTGAATACGGTTAACGGTATATAAATGGGGGACACTAAGGGATACCATGGGAAATTGTAAATGAAAATGATATTGGGCATAAATTTTATTTTCTTATTCTAACCAATGCCAACTCGATGCAGATATTATTATTATATTACTGTAAATACCAAACATCGAAAGATACCTAAATGTAAACTAACAGAATGAACGTTGGCTATGGTACATTTTCAAAAATTTAAAATTATATTTGTGTTGTGTAATTTAATTATCTTTAATTAATATAATATTATTATTGTATTTGATTATTTATAAATATTATGGTCATCTTATTTTTTCATAAAACATTAACTAAAAAATAAAATAATAATTATCTTATATTTATTATGTTTTATGCTAATGGTTCTTAAAGGTTGAGCGTATCTCTTAGCTCCTAACTACACTGATCCATTTACATATTTTTTCATTGGAATTTTTTGTTAATATCGAGTAGAATAATATACCTTATAAACTAAAAAACCTAATTTTGAAATGTAGGTATATGGTTTTTTAGTAACTTATTTATTTATATTTTTTTATATTTTATATAAAATATTTTTTTTTATTTTTTTTTAATACGATAAACAATTTCTAGTACAAATAAATACTAAGACTTGTTTACTACAAAGAATTAGTTATAGTGATAATATACCTATTGGATGTTAAAAGAATAAGATAAGAAAAATAATAGAATTGTGATTTTATTATTACATTGTTGATCAACCAAATTTTAATAATGAAACTTAAACATAGTACATTTCATATTTACAATATATTATATTTTAATTGAATCATTAAATATATAATATGTGTATAACATGTTAAAGATTTAAATAATCGTAATTTGGATATTTGTCCAAATTATTAATTATTGTATGACCTAGTATAATAAGTACTATTATTTTTATATGGATAAATGGTTATTATAATTTGTGAATTAATTTAAAACCGTTATTTAATGTACGTATATAACTAAGTTTTTATAATGATTTTAATGTTTAGTCAACGATTTATAAACAGTAAAATATTTTTAAATTATAATCAGTGACATCATAAAATATAAGTAGAATGTGCAGTATTAAAAATTTAATAATATACAAAAGTCGCCTCAAATAAGTTATAAAAATGTCTATACATTATATATATACGATAAAAATATAAACGTTTAAAAAAAGAATTAAATACACGAAGTAACAATCATGTTTGTGTCATTTATCACCAGTAAATATGAGAAAATGTAGTACATACAAGTTAAATCGTTCAATTTTCCAATCGATTTCATGCGATTATTGGTACACAAAGAATTAGTTACAGGGAACAAGGGTAAAAAAATTGTGAATAGTTTTTGAAAAATAAAAATAATTGTATTAACGTGTAACGAAAAACCGATGTCTCATTATACTCTGTTATTACGGATGGCTTAATCATTTGTCATCTTATACCACCGGTTGAAACTCCCATCAACAACGATTATAAATCTGTATTATAATCACGCAAAAGAATTTTCTATCTGTCGATTATTTTTTGAACGCCATGCGTGACACTGATAAATATGCGATGAATCGTTACGAAAATTATTTTCAAAACCAGATGTTTGTTTAAAATGCGAATGTTCTTGATGCAAAAAAAAAAAAAAAAAAATACGTACGTTTTTGGTCGAATCACTGTGCGTAAACGGTTAAACTTGATGATTCCGAAACAATGATAATAATATACATAATATACATAATAATAAAAGAAGCGTAGTGATCATATTATCGTTCAGCTCTAATCTAAACGCTTGTTTGATACCACAGTCGAATAATATCATGAAAAAAAAAAATACCTAATAAAAATTACCTATAACCAAAATTTCCCACGCGTTTCTCGTTAATAATATAATAATATGTGGTAAATGTTATACTATATCATAGTCATATATGCAAAATTATTACGACGTATCCGTTTAACGCAGACGCTTTATAAGATGTGTTCCCATACGGTACAATAGTTTTCGACGTCGTCGTCGTCTATTGGACGAAATTTTCAAGTACAACATAAGTACATACCTGTAGCACAATAATATTGAGTAATTGTTCGAAAACAACGACGCCTATGTTACGTGCGATAGTAATCTCCGATGTGCACACATTTCGTACAAATAAATAAATAATAATAATATTAAGAAAAGAAAAAAAGACCGTTGCTCCAAAACGGGGCGTTTCGTTTTGGAAAATCGTTTTTAACCATCCGTCATTACAGGTGTTTGTTTTCTATTAATTTCATTACGTGACTAGTGTTCCGATGGCATAATATCATCTTATGCACGGCTATAATATATATATATATATTGTATATTTTATTATATATACACAATAGATTATAATATAAATATACGCGCACGCCCGCCCGCGCCCGAACGATCCCATCGCGTTTTCGACATAATTATTCTATTGGTTGAACCAGAACCCGGTGCAGAAACCGATGCGTTGTTCAAAAAACGAAATGCATATTAAACGTAATAGCAACATTAGGTCGGATGGGTTTTATTTTTATTTCTTGTATAGTAAGCTGTTTACCGGGTGGAAATAATACGAGTCTCACGATCCTGATCCCGTGCAGGTCGCGTAATATTATAAACTTCCTAATGAATAAACTCGAACTGCAAAGAATAATAATTATCGATAGCTATATAAATATTATATTATACAGGTATATAATATAATCTCGTTCTTAATCAATTAAGTCTCGGTTGAAACTCGTGTTCCATAACGAATAATCAAATCCATACATAAACAATACCATAAATCATCATTGCTTTAACGACGAATATTATCAAAATGAATGAAAAAAAAACATAATGCAAATGTCTACGTATCTATTTATCTAAATATAATATACATATTTAATTTAAACCGAAATATACTAAATAAAACATTTAAAAATTATGTCAATATTGATTTGACGTCTGAAGATCTTATAAAGAACATTCCAGCTATGTTTCAAATTTGAATTATAGAAGATTTTATACATTAAGTTGAATAATAAGATACATACATATTTTCAACTTTTTATTAAATAATTGAGTGATAAATTTTAAATTTCGAAAAAAAAGTGATCAAGTACACATTATTTGTTAAACTAAGAATTGTATAAAAAAATTAATCATAGTATTATAATACCTACATTAGTATTAGAGATATAGGTACCTATATTTGACGTTGAATAATAAATCAATATTTTATAATATCAGTTTTAAATATACTTTATCTGTTACATCACATTAAATAGGTACATAAACTATTAACTTGTATAACCAACGGTATGATTACAAACGAAAATCATTTTAAAATGAATAAAATAAATTATTTATAGTTAACTAAAACTTATCGGTCTGTTATAGTAGATGACTTAATAAAATGGATCTAGATGAAACCATATTGTAGACGATTATGAAACGATAATATAAGGGAATCGTGTTATTTCTATAAAGCGTTTGATGCCTACAGGAGATTTTCTGACAAAATGAAATTCCGGTCGTTGTGAATATAAAGGGCAAATATTTCCATAATAAACGATAGGGAAGGAAAAAAAATCACGAAATTCCATATTATTACAATTGAGTTCGTAATTTTTATTAAAACGTTCAATTCCATTTTACTTATATTATTATATAATATTATAATATGCAGTTATTTTCAATGGGAGACTTAGCATAACATTTAAGCTAAAAAAAATTATGCATACCTCTCGGGCCAACACAGCGATTCTTCTCTATACCTGAAATAAACAAAATAATAATTATTATTGGCATTTTGATGTAATTGAGCTCTTACAATTTACTACACATTTTTGTCAATGTAATATTTTGAATAAAGCTAATTAGAGTTTCACATTATAGAATATGAAAACAATTTTTTTTTAACTTGTAAATATATATAGTTATGTTGAATAGAATTTTTCACATAACAAACTAATAATAAATTTAATATTTTCATTGATTATTTATTATGGATTATCGTTTGTACCAAAATGTAATAGTGTTTTTTAAATACAAAATATAAGTACACAATTAAAACCAAGAGAGGATTAATACGTATTCAAAAGTAATTAGCGTCTTATGTTTAAAAAGAAAATTACCGTGTAGGTCGTATAATATATTATTAATTAAATATATGGTGTAATTTTATTTTTGTTCGTTCGATCAGTAAAAAAACCGGTTCCATTTTTCAATAACTAATATTTTAATAATAATAATAAATTTAAATCTCCACGATGAGTTCATTTTTTTCAGCGATTCATTTTGACTGACTTAAATAATATAGTGAAAACCTTTTTCAACGAAACTGCGCGATCAGAACGAATTGTTTCACACGGTTAGACAGACGGACAGTCCGAACAAAATTCCTTTATGTTTTAGTAATGAACTATATATAATATATATATATATATCGAACACAATCAAATATTCACTATATTATATCTACTCGAATTTATCACAAACTATTTTCTCCTGGTTTTTTTGTTCCGTGTTCTTCATAGATAGTAATATCGAGTCGAGAAATTTGCCAAAACGACCGATATTGTTACGATATCAATCAATATCATATATGTTCATATAATATAGGTATACCGCTATACGGCGTATACGGTTTTTAACGTCACATATACAATGTGCATACGCATATTGTTCTCTTTGCTGAATATAATATTACACAATATACATCATCACTGGATAAGTAACGAGAGTTTAAAGCCAAGAGAAATATTGCAAATATTTATACTTTATATAGGTATAGGTATACATTTCAATAGGGATGAAATTGAAATTGTAATTCACTTTTGGCCCATTTTCTCGTGCACATATGTAATGTATGGAAAAAATCGCAGATACTTTAAAACACTTGCCACCGCTGTAAACACGTGTCGCCGAGAAAATACTGAGTATAATATTTCCTATCTGTTTATGTGCATACATTTTGGGGTGGGTTATAGGCGATATTACACACACCCTGGCGTACTACACACATGTAGGTATATAGTGCGTTATCTCTTGAAAATCTCACGGGTGTCCAAACCAACGATTTATTTTTATTGCTCATCGATTACAATCTGCCGGCACCATCCGTAACAGGTTGCGCGATAACTCATATAATACACGATATTATTATACACCTACTATAATATATCGATGTTAATCTCCACGACATCTTAATTTTCTTAACATTTTTGTAGTTACCCCGAAACATGTGTCAAACGCAACTTATACGGTAGGGTGAGGCAAATTGGACGCGACTTTGGAAATTAATTAGTAACAAACCCGGGTCCACCACGTGTGCGTTATGGACCTTAACGATTGTTTTAATCGTTGTTTGAATGTCAGAGGGAGTTATTCCCCGTCGCTACTTCAACCACAAACACTACAATATGCGTATATGTATTGAATACATCAAAAAAAAAAAAAAAATAAAAAAAATGGACATATGCGCTTTTACACGAGGGACACAATTATAGGACATTGCCACAACAGTAAAGAAGGTTTGTTGACATATCAAATTGAAATGTTGACTACTATAATGAACAAAAAAAATTAAGTAGTTTAATTGATTTGAACTACAATCTTCAAACAAAATTTATCTCAACATTAATAGCAAACCGATAAAAATAAATATGTCACAAAGTGTAATTAAAGATGGATATAATAGACTCATATTTTATTTTACACATTAGGTATACTGTAGCAAAACAGTCAATGAATTACACAAACAACATGGTTTTAAAAATACAATTCCATTCAAATTCAGTAACGATATTCTTCCTGCTAAAAGATAATACTCAGACTTTTTAAATTATGACATTCATGATGTCGTATTTATTAATATTAAATCTGGAAAATTTTTAATTTAAGTTGTAATTTTGTAAACGTGAATACCAACCTTAAACATTAACGCAACCTAAACATTTATTAAAGTACTACACAGTATACACGTAAAAAATATACAAAGTAGCAAAGTACCTACTAACGACATTCGGTAGTTAACACAATATCCTGCCCATATACTAATAAAATTTATGTTTGACAAAAACATACTACCTATTTCAGACCGACATCGATAAAGTCGATTTTTCTTTATACTTTCACAACTATTTTCTCATCAAGTTAATTACCTGTGGGACTAATGTTGCATTATATAGTGGTATAAGCCTAATAAGGTTTTATAACTTTTCCAATAGCGGATAGGATATCGGTGGTGTGCATGTATAAAATCGGTAGGTACCACAGTTTATTCTCAATTCCTTAGAGGCTTTTCGACGGGTGTAAAAAAAACCCTCAAGTCATTTTTTTTCAGCTTTAAAAATTAATCCCATTAAAGTGAAGACTTCGTTCTTATTGCACGGTAGGGTAAGTAGAGTGACGTCTTTTCTGTGCAGCCTGCGGTGTATATAATATATTCATGCGGTTTTCTCTTTCATAAGCACCTCTGATATTTTCGAAATATGCACTCCGCCGTCGCCCCCGGAGTGATTTGCATTACAGAAGAAAAACAATCTCAAGTAAATCCGATATGAGGGGTGTTAGATGAGCACACTGTTACTACCAACGAGTTTTAAAGCTCCAGCAAAGTGCAATTTCAGTGGAACAAGACAAAGCTACACATGTTTTGAATTTTCTTTGATTTATGGGTATATTATTTGTGTGTATAATATAAGGTGACACAAGAGTTATGTATATAGTTTATTCATAACTACATAAATAATATTATAAGCCAGTGTGACATATCGATAATAATATGTATTATTTAGAATTAAATGATAAACGTCTATATAAATATTATTGCGATGAATCTCACGACGTAGTAGTGATCTATCTGTATCGTTTTAAAATGAAGTGCGCATACCATATATATATCTAATAATGATATATCAATTCAGAAAATATAAAGATTGGAATATTTTTTTATTATAACTATGTTTTTAAATTTACAAATAAAAAATTATATTTTGAATTTTTTATATATTGTAAAAATAAAAAATGTACAATATAATTTAACAAAATAACTCAATCAAAAAAAAAAATATATAATAATAATACAATTGTCATACCTATTTAAAATTGTAGGTATTTTTGATTAAAATATTTACTTGTTTAAATTTGTATATGTTTTTTTTATTTATAGACTCTTCCTTCGATTATATTTTAAAAGCTATATTTTACAGAGAATTAAAACAAATGTAGAAATAGAAGTAACACTGTTTTTTTATTACCATTTTTATTTCATGTTCAATATTATCTAAAATTACATTGTCTCGAGCTAAGTTTGAAGCATAATACGTTCGTTGTTTGATTTATTCGAATAAATCACGATGAAAAATAACAAAACATGTTTCGACCCTAAACCATGTGATTGACTGTTTATTTATATATTATAAATACACGTACTGCAATAGGTATATACACAATACACGATTTTATATTAGCTATTTTTTTTGTGTGTGTACAATAGAATCGGAGAAGAATAAAAAAATAGAAAAAAATATTTGATAATGTGTATCATGCGTGTATGGGTGAATAGTATAATGACAGCGATGTGTACGCGGCGTTTTGGTGGAGGTGGGTCCAAACACCTTCGTCGGAAACCACTGCAGCAGCGTCCAGCAGTCTGAAGCCAAAAAATATGAAAGGAACAAAATGTAATTATCGGTTGTGGAGGACCGCAAATTACCCAGGACAGACGTATAGAAGTACTCACACATCGCACAATGGTGTAAATAATTATTACCGTACGTACAATCCGAATTTCCCACCTCTAGAATCGTGGATTATTGTAATCATTCGGACGAAGTCATTGTTTTTTGTTTTTTTTTTTTTTCATTTTTTTTCTTCCCTCCTCGGTCCGACATACGTGACGGTTCCCTTCATTACTCGTCGTGACCGATACGCAGGTGTACGATACGGAATTACCGATGTACGTTTTGAAGATAATAAATGCTCTTCTCTATTATACTTGCAGGTATTATAGGTGTACGTACATATAATATGCGCATATGTTTATAGGATCGAACCGAATAATAGATATGTGTACCGTGAAAACAGTTTTCAAACATATATTCTTACCATATTATATATTAATGACGATCAACGATCAGATATATTGTGTTTGCCAGTTAAATATAGACTACAACACTTCTTTGCGGACAAATTTTATAATACATTTTATACTCAGGGTTGAATTTAATTGCGTAACTATATATTTTTAAAATATTCTTGAAATTGTTTGCCATCTAACAAATATAGAGTAACGATAAAATACTTCACGTATATTATTATGGCAATATTATAATATAATAATATTTATTGTACTCAGAAAGTTATAGGTATCGCATAAACAGATCAATTTTCCCGAGATCAGTGTTCGTAAAATGGCAAATATTTTTTTGATATTATATTCTTATGTTTTTTTTCTACCTACAACGAAACAGAATATGTTATACCTACTACCTGTATAGTTTGTATATTATTATTAATCATAGGTATAAGCAATAATAACTAATTTAGTATTTAACGTAAAAACCAATATGTTAAATTTAATTTATCTTTATGTATCAGTTACTGAAAAATAAATTTGAGAATATAATATTATTCTATATAAGGAAAAATACAAGCAACAAATAGTCAATATGTTATTGATATTACTAATAGCAAAAATCGATAATCTGATAAGTCTCATTATTATTGACCTCATTAATATTGAACTCTTAAAATGTATTCAAAAATTTAATCATTTTATAGATGCTATTAATCTGTAAAATGTGTTTAATAATTTTCTATTACAATTAATTCATATTTACAATGTCATTCTACTTTTTACAAACTTTTGTTGGCACAGAAAAATACATCTAAAATGATGATCGACACTTGAATATTCACAATTACATCGATATAGTTTATAACTTATAAGATATAATAGAAATTCCTTAACACTAGCTACGGCCACTAATAGCATATTATTAAAAAAAAAATAACTGGTTTTGTAATTATTAATATTCAAACTTAAATAAACACAGACACAATAAATACTATAGAGGTACGCAATTGATTATACGTCTGGAACTCGCGAAAAACACACTTCATTTTTCTAACTGCATATTGCGTACTTTAGATTTTAAGAATCATACTGCGTAAAGGTACACATTTTTTTAGATGTTCTCAGTAATATATAAATATAGTATAATATATTATATTCAATAGCTTATTAAACAAACGAATAAATTGATTTCATTATTTATCCAATAATATTTAATGTTTGATATACATATTATCACTTTCCTTTCAAAAAATTATTATCATTTTTGTAAATAATATTGTTCCAGAAATCGTATGAAAAGAGTTTATATAAAATTATATTTTTGCTATGATCGTAGGGAAATCGATCGTATAGATTATATTTTCTTAGAACCAACATCTTATAGATGTCTATAATACATACCCATACAGTATACACGCATATCTATTTATATGTATTTACATATATGTTTTATTATAGTATATCACAATAACATACATTGTATAGAACTATAGAATATGTTAAAATCATTATAACTTAATGATTCTGTCACGCATCAACAATAGTTGTTAAAAATATTTTACACTGTGTTTGTTCATTGCGAATTCATATACCGTGATTATAATATTAATATATTATTATTATGCCATTGACAAACTATACGGTATTATATACGTGTTTATACGCGCGAGTTTCAGTTAAATAACAAACATGACACATCACATATCAGTCAAGTCAAGCAGTTGCACGCACGCGACCCGGCGAATTGCATGTATAATGCAAATTAGTATGCACACGGACGGTGCAGGTCTCAACTGTTTCGAGTTTCTATTTTGATTGGCTACCTATAATAGTATAATACATCCATTGTAAATATTTATGAATTAAAATACCATCACACTATTGCAATATTTTCATAGTGTACAAAACTTGGATTTCAATTTACCATGTACATTTAAGATGACTTATTGTATCTGAACGGAAATCTTGAACAGAATTTAGGTTATAATTTTACTTTTATAAAATCAGCTCCTATAAATTAGATTCACATATAATCATATTATTTTACATAGATTTGTACACGGACTGCTAGTTGCTACTTAATCGCACATATACATATATTTGAATAATTTCTGACATTAAACAAAAGTAAACCCGACGATAACGATGTGAAATATCGGAGCAAATGAAATTAATCACTCAGTCACGAAAATATTTTCAAGCTATCATTCGAATTATTTTATATTATTATTATGAATTAAGTATAATATACTACCCATAGCATGTATTAAGACTATTATGTAATTTATATATTATATCTGTTACCAACACATAAATTCTGTTCGGATGAACGCTTAAATACAAATAATAGAAAATATTCCGTTTAAACTATAAATCCAATTATATGATAATATTATCTTATATCATACACTGTCGGTTAATTAGTGGAATAACTCAAAAATATTTTATTTTCGGAGTTACTCATAATAGTCATAATTTATTACGTATAGTAAAAGTTTTGTCCTTAAAAACACACTTTTGGAGTATCTATATGTCTTATCGAGTGTTTTATGGTAATTTTGTAATATTTTATATTCATATACAATGTAGAATATATTTTATTTTATTTTTTTACAATATTTTCTTACTTGATGTTGTAGAATTATATTTTATTATGTCATGTTATCAAAACATATGAAAATCATAAATATACGCATCACATGCTGTTTATCAAAATGGCTTTCAACAAAATAGTTGCAATGATTTAAAAAAAAACCACTATTTTTTTCTATTTAATTTCCAATTTTTGTAACACTAATTTCCGTGTCCCCGTATATTATATAATATCACAATACACTGGGTGATCGGAATACATTTTATTATAAAATATTGTACGTAATATACAATTTACAAAATATCTAATATAAATTCGTGTGCAGTCGTATTAAATTGTATACTTATATACATACATAATATAACCCACGTTCTCTGAATGGCAATATTGGCAATAATAATTACATGTAAGTCTTTCACTCGGTCACGTATGTTATGATAATATGATGTACACACCGTGGCAGAGGAGTTGAGAATTCGCAATGGCACTGATATTATACGGGACTGACGACAACGGACGGACAAGCCCTATAAACAGACGCGTCTGCTTGGGACCAGTTTTCGAGTCTCGTTTTTCCGTAATGGTCTATTCGCTTCGCGTCTGGATAAAAAACCGTCGTGGTTACAATATGGCTATACATATATGTATACAAAATGCTATAAAACGCTACTTATCTTTTTTTTTCTTTCTTATATTTTCTTATTTACCTCGAATTTTTCTTGCCTATTTTTTTCCCCCGGCTTACGACATCCCAAATAGGGCCTGATCGTGTTAATTATCTGCATCCGAGGCACGGCCGGGAGTAATTAAAAATCCGTGACGCGACATAATTGAAATTGAATCGGATTAACAATGGCCAGACAACAGTCATCATACGCATTAGACACGAGTCCAATAAAGAATCGGCTGATAATCCTTAATTTTTTTTTTTTTCCGTCTTTCGATGTCAGAAAAAAAACGGAAAGAGGTATGCAATTTATGTAACATTACCATTTGTGGGACCCAAAAGCCTGTAGGCAATCGACATGTTAAAATAGTATTCAGAAAAGAAATGTGTCTGTTTTTTTTGTACTTTAAAATTTTTTGAGGTCACCTAGTTCTACCATACAATGGGCTGAGACATATTTGTGTCTTCCTGACGCTTTGACGATCTGATATAGTGACAAGTTTAAGATTAAAAATATACAGGACGACTAGGACGAGTTTATTCGGTTCATAAATAGTCGTTAAAACTAACGCTTACAAATCCAGACGAACATTTCATTAAACTCGGAATTTGTAATTTTGCACACTATAAAACAACCTATACAGTGTTGTAGGTATATATATAGATATGCCATTAAATTGTCATTTGTAAATGCATTATAAAAAAATATAATTGAACAATTTTACATAGTCATATAGTTATATAGGTACTAGCAGGTACCTCATCTATACAATTTGTGTAGGAGTAGACTTCTTTTTCTGTCAGATAATATTTTTGAATATTATATACATATATCAATATAGTAAGTACCAATATAATTATTAATTTATGTTAATATCAGTAAAATAAATAATTCATAAAATTGAAATTTTATGATAAACATTTTTTATTTTATTATAATATTATTATGATTGAATACAATTATAGTCAAGTTTTGTATAAATACTAATATGTATCCAAAATGTTAGGTGTGGTTTGACCCCTATAATATGTTTTTTAAATGGAAATGCGTTGTGCAAATGTTTAGAGGTTAATAATAATATGTATAATGTGTAGGTAAACATTTTAAAAACTTTTACGTTTCATATAATATACTCTACAAATGTCAAGTATGACATGTTAATTTGGCTGTCTTTTATTTTATTGTTATATATTTCTTACAATTACATATTTATTCTGAAAACTAAACAAAGTTAGATAACGGTTAAAATAAAAAACCGATAGCACGGAATTCGGAGGATAAGTTTGTACATTTTCAATAGCCATTCATGTAGGTTGAAAATATCAGGTAATGGTTTACGGTGTGTTAAACTGCGTGTTAACGGTTCTTTCTAAGCCACTATATGGGGTGTCTAATGTATCCAAGCAAAGGCCATTTTCGTGTTCAAGTATGGAATAAAATTTTAAGACCAAAAAACTATATCCTTGATATACAGCAGTGGTTATCTTTTACATTACGCCTATACCCGTAAATATCTGTTTACTTTGTGTTCACTCGTTAAAATGTTAACATTATAATAGTAATACAAAATGCATAAGTTAGCCACGACTATTATTATGAATCCTTCGCAAAAGGTTTTTTTTCTGAAAATGATGTAAAAAAAAAATATTAAAACCATCAGTGCGCTATATTTTTTTATTTGTTTAAATGAAAAATTGTGAATTACTGAAAAAAAGACTTTAATAAAATGTCCTTGATTAAAGAAGGAAAAAAACGTTACTCTGTATGTAGCCAAGCGAATTTGCCTGCGTAATTTAATAGCTACTGGTGTGAAGTAATTTATCGGCGTTCGACGACAATATTTCTAACATATGCCATTACCCGTACACGACTACTATGAAAGAATTAACCAACAAAACACGATAGTTACGTCTGGACACAAGATTTCAATTAAAACGAACATGATGCTTACTGCATCAGTCTGTATAATATGTGCTATTTATGTTTTAAATAATGAGTTAGATTTATCAGATATAAATATCCAAGAAACATTTTGTTTCGTATGTACTTACTTATTATATTTAACCACGAGTCAAATTTTTTTTTTAACAATTTGTTTTTGAAAGTAATGTATATTTTTAATTTTATATCTATTTATTTATTTTTTACATTCGTCAACAACTAAAATAAAAAATATCTACAATTTTATTTTAATAAGACGTATTTTTATTTCACCTATTTACATTACATGACCATAGTTCAAGGTATTAATTGTCATAGATCCAACTAAAACGAATAAAAAAAACTATTTTTCAACAACAATTTCTTAAGGCACTGTATACAAATCATTCTCTAGAATTATTTAAGTAAATATACCTCCTCTGTTATGTAATAAAAGCTTAATCTTGTCACGAATTATACTTAACCGTAAAGTTACCACATGGTAAAAAACAGACAGACATATTTGAGTGGTAAAATATTATATCAAATTAATATTGTATTTAAAAATAATAAAATACAACTATTACCTAGGTAGGTACCTATTTTGGATTGTTTGTTAATTTATTTTAAAGTGATCTATATTTTAATTAAACAAATAATTAATAATAATTATAATATTAGTTAAATATTGAGATTTAGTTTTTGTAATGTATTCGATCATTATAATATACTCTATATAAGTACCTATATTTATTAGAACTGGTTTTTAATATAGTTTTCAATAGTAATTTATTCATATTAATATGTAATGTAATCGTTTTATTATTCACTAATAGAATCATTATACCTAACTAATTATTATTATTATTTTGAAAAAAAAATTAATTCATCATCCGTTTTATATATTTTAAGCGGAACAGAAAAGTTGTTTTTATGTATTATAAACTATTATGTCACCTGTGTGAATTCGAATTTTTTTTTAATAACCGCTTGCTATCTTTTGTTGCTAGATGTATAAATGATTTATTTGACATATTATAATTAGGTAGATATAATAAGTAAGTACATACACATTTTAATAACTATATAGTAACTAGTAAGTATATAAAACTAATCCTCATTATTATTATTAAAATCAACAATATTGTAGAATTAAAAAACTTTATAGATATTTATTTAGGAAATATTTTTTATCATTACATATTTTATTTAATATAATTACTAATGTATGTTACTAGAATAAATTATTATATTTTTTAACATCGGAAGTCTGTATAATTGACTTTTATTTGTTTAATTTTATTGTTATTGAATATATATATTATCGCAGTTAACTTTTTATGAAATGTATATGTAGTGACCGCTTACACTTATTCTAATATTGTCAAACCCACAAATACCGTTTAATAGACGAGTATGACGTAAATATTACGTGGTGCTCTACGATAAGCCACCAATCGATAACTTTGAAATATTACATGTCTACCTATGTAATTATGAAAAAGAAAAAAAAACTATAATAAGTCTTATAATTTAAAAAATTGTCGACATTACGACGATTTACACACACACACACACATCTTTGGTGGGTTTCGTCACCAACCGTTTTATTATTGAAATGTCGACGGGGACTTTGAAGAATTTGAAGTGGCAATGGTCGTTGTTCATTTCGCTTCAATAAATCAAAGACTTTTGTCCATATAACACTCATATATATGCGCATCGAAGGGCGTAAGTCCGTCTAGTATCGGGTGACAATACGGCTTTTGGCCGTATCTACCCCCGCGCCATTCCACCCACGACGGCTGGTTTCGTGCGTTTATATATATATTTAAAAAGCTTTTCGCTGTAATGCCCGCGCGGAAAAGCTGCGGATGATTTGTGTGGAATTCGTGTCGGGTTTATTAGAGTCGGCCGTCCCCTTTAACCCGGCGCTGGGACCGACTGTGTTCCAGCTGACTTTCGACAATCACCCGCGCGCCATACACGCACATTCATCCCCACGCCGTCGTCACCGTCGCTCAAATATTATTTACGACGTCTAATAATAATCCCCACGACGACGCTCCCGCACGTCTCTTGTGTGTCCTGTATTCCTTTTCCGACGCCTAAATTGCTTCGGATTAATAAAACACTATATACCGCACTAATAGTCCTAACGAAAACTATAGGTACACTTCTTATATATATATATATATAATATATAGTATATTATATTATGTGCGCGTTCTTGTGTAGGGTTGTGAATCGTATACAGATTATAATCCTATGGTGAGTAATACGACGCAATTTCCAGTATACTTTTGTATTAGAACATAATATTTTGATTATAATACGAACATTATATTACAACAAAATATATAATAATGTGATCGAAATAATTTAAATGTAATTACAATTTCGTTAAAGATCTTATATAGGTAATTTTATCTTATTTAATTCATGCCGACGAGGAGTCGAGTGTCCGTGATGACTTATTGCATTGGCTATTTTGTTTTATTGAAAAATTAATAAATAATAGTATTATAGTATTTCAGTTACTTATATGGTGTATTATACGTAAGACAGGTAAGTAAGAAAAATATTATGTTAATTTTTACTAAAATTTGTGAAATAGTTTATTAAAATTGATACCTAAATTTTAATTTCGTATCACGTTTTGTTCGTTGTTTTTTTTTTTTTTTTTTGAGTTTAAGTAACACTAAAAGCGTTACGATAAAAAATTACAAGGTTATTATGTTACTTCTAAATTATAGCACGGACGTTATATCCGCAGTAGCTGAACCGGTAATCTGGTACCTATACCTACCACTAAATAAAACGTACCTATATTTGTGGTATATTCGTATTTATTTAGTTTTTATCAGATACATTATAATAGTGATTTACTCTTTCTATCTTTCTTTGAAAAATATTATCAGATATAATACAATATTCGGCATTTCTTTCTCGGTTTTAATGTGAATCTCATGCTAATTATTTTGTCACACGATATCTGCTGGATAGGCCCAGTCTATAATAATTCATACCGCTCAATGTACCCACATCGTTTCAAAAACCATCAAGTACCTATACCTACTTGAAGTCTAAAGGAAAATAAACAAAACTGTGGCACTTTATTCTCAACAGGTACCACGCACCGGTGCAATATAAATTTTTAGTTTATACCAACAAAAAAGAAAAGAAAAGACTAAGCGATAACTGGTGGTAATAATAATATCATCATTGTTATTACCTTACCAGCCACGGTTGATCATCAGATAAAGACAAAAGGGGACGAAATCCGTGATTTTAACCGATTATAGGTTTATTTATTTATATGTTATAGATTATATCTAGGTTCTAAGCTCAATGAATATGTCAACACGAGTTGTGTTATATAAAAAAAGAGCATTTGAAAATGTAGTTATACACTATAGTGTAGATATTACACGTGTTTGATCTCAGACTATGATGGAGTCGTTAGTCTATCCCAAATCAACTCGTTGTAACAATAATAGCAATTTTATTCAAATATACAGTTAGGTACATATTTATGTGTATAAATAAAAAATATACATAATATTATTATATGAATACTGTATAAAAATAAGGTTGAGAAGATTGAAGCTTGTAATTAGTAGCGAATTACTGAGATACGGACGGACAATAATAATGTATATAAAACATATTGATTGTTATTGTACAATAATATATTATCTACATAATATAGATGTAGACTTACTAATATTAAAATCATTTTTAATTGTTTACCCGACTTATAAAAACTATAATATATAGTTATGTAGAATTTATCCACATTTTAATATCATGATAATAATATATGGATTACGGATACATTATAAATACGCTAAATTATACACTAAGTGTATTCTATTATATTCTACCAGCTTGGTAGCCTTTGAATAAAAATTGTTTAGAAAAAAAACTGTTTTGTATTGGTTAAATAAGAATTTAAAAAATAATCTCTTATAATATATATATAATGTCACTATAATATGTATTATGATGAGATCTAACGATTGAAAAAATAAAATCATAACATTATTATCTACTACCTATATTATTAGTTTTTTCCTTCCTATACGTTTTTTAAAAACATAAATAAAACAAATTTGGAGCTATGTATACATTATAGTGCTAAAGTGGTATTACATATATACCTAATATTAATAATGTTTACTAATATATTAAAATGCATGCGGTAAATTTTTCAACTACCTATGTTTCGGAATTTATACTTTATTTTAATGTTATTAAATGTATTTCAGAATATCTATAATTTTTATTTACTAAGAAAAATTTATTATTGAGATAATATTATATAATAATTAATTTAATTAATTAATATTTTAGTTTAAAACGTACGGAATCATCGGATAGTGCATTCTATTGTTTCAAAATCAAAAATAATATAAATATACGCTACCATAATGTCAGTGGTTTGTAATTTCTACAAACCGTGTTTGAAAAATAAACGCAGGTATAAACCCATTATAATATTATCCATTTGTGCACCCTGTATAGACCGCACTACGCGTAACACGTCTTATACTCGTAGCTATACACCCACAGACAACGACCCCATACGAACGAATGAACGATTTACGACAAACGCAATGTCTCTACATTTTCAGTCGATCTAACATATTATTCATATAACTGAGTTTATTGAATCGGTTTTCATTGAACAATGACCGTTTCCAATACGGAGAGGAACCTCGAGTTTTGACTCTAATGTAGTCAATTATTGGTATTTGTAAAGACATCGGATCTATGTGTGTGTATATATTTTTTTATGTTTTTTTTTTGTTTTTGTTTTTTCATTCTTATTCCTGTAGCTGCGTTTCCGTTTGTGAATGAGAGTGCTCGGCTCGTTGCAGGAACAAAGAGCACATAAATATGCTGGAATGTGGAGCGACTACCTGTCAACGAGTAAAGCTTGTCAATCTTTAGCGTGTATATAGCGACAGTGGTAGCACGAGTCCAAAAATAATAATTTTTCTCTGCGCCTAGACAAGATAGAATAAATATAGAAGAAAATATTCATCAGCAATTTATAAGCGCGGTAAACTGTCAAGAAATAGCTATTTAGATAATTATATCAATACGGTTTTACATAAAATTAATAATTTATTACACGTGGTGCTTTATTTGCAGATAGAATATGTTATATAATCTACTTGCATAAAAAAAAAAATAGATTATTAAAAAAACTTTATTACCAATTATCATAATAGAAAAGATGTTCGTTTAAATATTATTTACCATTACAAATCCTATATAAATAATAAATTGTTATCCTAATAATCACCAACTGACTTGGTCTACTTATTCGGGTAAAATATTTGATTATTGTTTAGCGATTTTATTTACAATAAATCTTAATTATTCCAATTTTGCCGACGTTAAATTCAGCTGAGGTTGTATTTCTAGTCAATTATGGATCATCATTTGCATATACATATTTATATCGAACGAAGAGAAACACATGATTACCTATTTTACATTATACAACCAAGTACATTATACTATCAAATATAACTTCGTATAGTGAATATTATGCTACAGTTTAATAAAAAAATTTCATTGAAGTATTTTAAAGAAGAAGGCGCCTTTTCTATTAAATAAAGTATAATCATTATTAGTAATTAAATATAATTAGTTTCAGTTCATATATTTACACTCTCAAATCATTTCCAAATGAATTTAATCACATCACTGACTATTTATTACTTCAATTGTTACATTATAATGTGTGTACGATAGAAGATATAATTTAATTTTAATATAATTTTTATAATTGATATCACATTTATTATATAATATTATTTAATCATTTTAATACTTATATTGAAAAAAATCTGTGATTTTGAATAGAAGTTACATAATTCTCATAAGAAATTCAAATCCCCTATTTTATTTTTATTTTTATAACGAATTTGGTATAGGTACTTTAACTTTCAGTAAATAAACTCTACGCCTATATTACAAACCACAATGACACATATTATATCATATACATATATATTTATTTTCAAAAAAAAAAAAATATAATAACTTCGATTCGAATAAGAAAAGCATATTCCAATATCCCTTCGAAGGTCATCAAGGACATTAGAGCGACCGCAACCCAATAATTTTGATACTTTTTTATGTTCCTTTGCTCCCACATTGGTTTGTAATGAGAAAATACTCACCAGCCCTATTACCTAGTAGGCGGTTCCTTATATATCGTCTACATATTGCTTTTAGGTGATATTATGATTATAAAAAAATAATTATTAGTTTTTTCCTATCTATTATTATGTGATATGACGTTTTTACGGTGCAGCGTATGTAATATTTCGAAGTTATGATATAAAATTAAACCGGTTTACGTTTAAATTAAATACATATGTAGACAAATTAACTAGACAGCATCTAATAAGTGTTCTACATGAACTATGGTGTAATACATATGAGGCAAATAATTCTTGTAATTTTTAGATAAATCTTCAATTTATTTTATTTTTTAGTCAAATTTTATAATTCTATGCTACCTATTATCTGTTTCTCAAAATCTCTTATTAATTACCTAACTAAAAACTTAATAATGTTTCCTATCTCATTTTTTCGTTCCTGATGTTCCTATGTATGTAGTATGCATAGACTTATAATAATATATAGACCGCGCATTAGGCTCGTTTTGTGTAGAACACCTTGAAAACAACATATGTGAGAGAAAGATCATTGACATGAGAGTGTATATGAGAGAGAGAAAGACTCGGACATTACTTTTTCAAGGAGCTTATAACCAATTTATCCATTGATAACAATGCCGAATTCTTATCTATACTCTATGATTTTAATATAATTTTTTATAATATCCCTAAGAAAGTAATGTCTGAGTCTGTCTCTCTCGCACATATCGCACTGTGAGTACATTAGTGTAGTAACTAAAAAATGAATGATTTTGAGAAAATCGAGTTTTTAAGTTTTTAATATCTTAAATCACTGATACAAGAAAAAGTATTTTATTTTAATGTTTCAAACTTTGATATTATATTATATTATTAATTATATTAAGTGTTTTTAACAAATCTACTGTGCTTAAATACTCTTAAACAATTTTTTTATCAATTAAATAATATTATTTTTAGTTACTACACTATTGCATTTTAATATTTACTTTAAAATCCTATTATAATGCAGAATATAACATAGCAGGTACCTAACTTATAAACATTAACAAAAAAACACATTTTAAATGTAGTCCTTTTAATTAAAATTATAAAATTATAAAATATTTATGATATTTGTGAAATAGGTAGTTATTAAATAATAATTAAAAAACCTTAAAATCACCCTGTATACATATATTTTTTTAATAGTATTTTGTTTTATCTACTGAAAATAAAGAATGCACCAAACAAAATAAAAAAAAATAAAAAAAAATATTATTATTATCTTACTATATTATTTTATTATTATGCTTTAGGGATTTAGTAGTTCAATATTGATATTTGTCAGTACCGCGGTACCTATATTAATTTGTATGCTCACACATGTATTTAATAGGCGATTCCAACGACGGGTTATTTTGAGATGATACACTAATGAATCCATTGCACCCGTACTTTTAAACATACGTCTGTGCATTATAGCAATAACTCAAAATAATACACTACTACATGGATTAAATTTATTTATTTCCTCTAATGTTATACTAAATTATACGGTTTAATTTTGCCAGTACGATATAATACACTAGTGCGTTGCAAAGAACGCTATTTTTACCATAAGAAAACATGTATAACTCAAAATCGTCATTTTTTGAGTTGGTGCTACACTAATGTATACTTATGTAACACAGTGCGATTATGTTGGCTTCAATATACATTTCACTAATGCGCGGTCTATATATTATAATTTATAAGTGTATGGTAGTATGTAAGTTAAACATAATATCTGATGTACATCAATTGATTGTGAATATTTTTGTATACACAAATTTAACAGAAAAACGTATTAATCTAAAATTAATATAAATCAAATAAAGAATTTATTATAAAACTATATACATAATAACATAAAATTACAATAATGTTTGATAAAAATTAGAGTAGTTTGTATTTACAATTATAATACTATTCTAATAAGCCTGCAATAATTGTAGACTGTTGACATTAATTATGCTTTAAAAATAATCATCTGTTACATTTTGATTAAATCAACTAAAAATATTCTTTGTTTTAAATTGCCGCTATTCATTTTATTTTTATTACAATCAATTACAGTTATTTGTTATTAATTCATGATATTTCTTAATGAATAGCTTAAATTTTAATATTTTATTATTGTCGTATCATTTGTATACACGTTTGTTCTAAATATCAGTAAACTTTCATTAAATTATTTACCAACATAATATGAGAGGCTATTAGAGTGGCATATTATAATATTATACCTGGTGGCCGATAAATTCGTCCATTCAATTTTGTACTTTCATGTAAATGGTATTCAATTCCGTTATTTCCGTTATTGATATAAAATAATTTATTATCTATAAGTTTAAAACATTTTAATTTCAGTTATTGTTGATAATTAATAACATTACAATTCTGTAACATTCTCGTTATTTAAATTTTCAATCAATATTTTATAAACCCGCTAATAATAATAATAATAATAATAATTTTTTTTACATATTCCAATTTATCTTTATCAATAGGTATCTTAGATTTCTAATGTATAGGGATTTTATTAATTATCATTTCATGTATGGATGTTAAGACGTGTTTACTTTTTAGTAATGTCTATTTAAACTTCTTACAATATTATAATATGATTATGGACAAACGTTTATAACCAGTATTATATTATACAGTAAACAAGAGTCGTATTTTAACTATAGACTATAATATTATAGTGACTATTAAGCAACAAAGGATAATTTAAGGGTTGAATGAATTTGAAGAGGTAATAAAAAATAGAAACGTCGTATTTTGTACAGAGGTTATAAAAAAAATATTAAACGAAATAAGTCAAATAAATTATTATATAGCTATACATGAAATATAATCTACTAATTACAAACAATATACATAATATACACGTGAATCACAATAAAATACCTTTTTGTTTGAATTGCATACTATGTAAAATACACGATTTAAACACGCATTTAAAAGTTTAAACTATGGTTTTGAATGATGTACCTATCATTATTTAAGTAAAATGTAATATAATAGATTCTTGTGATTAAAACATATTAAAGTATTTTTATAATCATTTCATAAAGGTAATAGCATTTTTATTTTGACCAAAATTTAAAAAAAAAACAATTAATTTTTCTCTATATAGGACTTTAAATTATTTTATTATTTATAGGTATATTTGGCTCTGATAATTAATTGTATACTTAGGGCCGTTCTTACAATGTCCGGTTTAGTGTCGGTTAAGACTAACCGGTAGAATTCTATCGGTTAACTCATGATAAATTCTTCCGGTTAGCGTTATCAGGCACTAACCGAACAATGTTAGAACGGCCTTAAATGTTACTAGTCAGAACATTGTTTTTGGATTCTAAAGAAGAGATACGAATTAAAAAGATTTTATTTCATATTGTATAATCGATAAGAGTGAACAGATATGGGCGCCTAAGTTACGTTAGGTGAAATTTATATCATGTCCGATAATCATTTTACGGTTATTCCAATTGTTTGATGTACAAGGTTTTGTTATTTTAAAATAGAATAGCATTACAAATCACTGAACGTTTTTACTTAAATGCTTTAGTAGTTTAGTAAAAGGCAATCAAAAATGATCATTCTACTAATACTTAACCCGTATTGTTATAGTTTGTGATATAATATTATGTTATGTGAATGCCGGTAATTATATTATATTTTTGTTCATTTGTTGTTCTATTGCAAGCCGATACGAAACATGTAATTGGCAATTACCAACGTTGTATACACAGACTTTTTTTGTTAATATTAAGCGGGGAAGTGGGCTTTATTTTTAACTTTGGTTTTGTAGGACTCTATAGTCTGTGTAACAACTAAAGTCTAGTTATGCCCTATAACATTGTGGCAAATCAAATTTCCCACCATTATTAAAATACTCACACTCCCGCATAAAAAAATGTTTAATTTAATTTATAGATCATAGGTTCCCAAACTACGGTACGCGAAGATACTAGTGGTGTGCGAAAGGTCACTTAATGTCCAGCATATTATAGATTTTACTATACCCCAGGGGAGTAGAGAACTACAGTTAGATGAGTCTTTAACTCGTATTTTAGTTTTATCTTTAGTCATAGAAAATATATTTTTGTAAAATACAATTTCATTGATATAAATGTACTTATAATATATTATAGGCACATAAACTATGTATATTCGAATAATAATTTAAAATTAAAAACGTATAAACAATATAATATAGATGATTATACTGTTGCTTACAAAGAGTACATATATTCTTGCATTTAAAATATCAATAACTGATTTTTAACCAATATTGAGAACGACGGGCATTTTTATGAAACGTCATATAACCAACACACACTTCAAAATGAAATCATGTTTTCAGTATTCATTATTAAGTTGTGTAGCATGAAAGTTGGTGGCCCTAGTATCTATATGAGGCGGATGCTCTTTCAAATACAGAAATTCAATTAGTGATCTCAGAAAGAGTGATGATAAAGACAATAAAAAAAATTAAGACATTTATTTTACAACTTATGAAAATATTTTAAGCAATTTTATTATTAAAATTGAACTTTTTGAGTCATGGTCTGATTTGGACAAAATAATTTGTAATTTAATTTGTTATTTTTTTTTGTCTTTTGGCCTCCCGATTTGGATATAGCAGATATAGGTACCTGGAGGCCCCGGACTAAATTCTTCACTATCGATAATTATTAATAATATGTCTATCGGCCTTATCGATAATATGTTGAAATGTGCAATATTGTTTGGGATAATATGGGACCTATAACACAATAATGACACTTCTAAATACTTAATTGTGTAAAAGTAAAACTATCCTTTTTTTTATTATATATTAATCAACAAGTATAAATTATTGTATATTTTTATATAATAATTTAAATAAAGTTACCTAAGTTGTACACTTATACTGGATATAATTAATATTATTTTTACATATTTTAAATTAAATTAGCCACAGCTACTATTTAGAGTCCAATTGATCTATCGAAATTTCAAATTACCGAGTGCTACTAGTCTACCCGGGTATGTCGAATCAAAGGTTTTGAATATAATCGGTACATTAAAATGTCATTTTAAGCGTACCTAATTTAGTAATATTGGTTAGCTCCTTTATAGGTTTTATACACCCAACTTACTAAATTTAATAATTGTATCTTTTTTGGTACCTATATAAATTATAGTTAACCTATATATGAAGTACCTTTACAAACTATATTTAAATTTTAATACTTTTAGTAGTTAAATACCTAACCATTTTTTACGTATATTTTGTAAATAATTATAGCTGAATTTAATATTACAGTCTCAACTTTAGGTTTACCTAACATCTTAATATCCTAGATAATATGTAATATTGTAAATGTGAAAAAAATATTATTTTTATTAATTTTACAATAATTTTCACTTTTTTTTTTATTATATGTCTGATAAATGTTGGTTTATTTCTTGTATTTTTACCGTTTCATTATTTATTTCTTGAAAGTATTTTATAAAATACCTATTAATTTGATTTATTCTCGCATTATAAAAGTACTAATAGATATTTGAATACCTTTATTTAGGATAGTTAAATATACAAATTGAATAATAATGGAAATAGAACTGTTATCTATATAGAATGTTTTTTATAATAATTTGTTTGTGTATAAATAGTTATTATACATCTACAAACAATCTACAGTAAATCGGATTTATTCACTAAATATCGAAGTGTACAATCTTATACCCTTAGTATGCCTTTTATTTTAAATATATTTTAGTGTAAATATGAATAATTAAAACAAATATTATACAATGCAACAATAGCTAATAATATAACATTTGATGTATATAGATACCTAGCAGAAACTCAATAACACACTATGTAGTAGGTATTATGAAATTCATACTAACCTACCTAGTTTGTACCTATAAGAATCGTGAACAAAAACGTTAATTACTGCAAGCCTTAAAACTTCAGAAGTACAACTTTATAATGAAGGTATACCGTGATTATAAAACGAGTGACACTCGCTGTCAGAGGTCGGAAAAGCGGTACCTAAGTAACTAAGATATACCAAAGATTATGGATTTGGGAACTGCAAGGCTCGTTTAATTATTTTGGAAACCAAATCCTAAACAGGAACCCACGTCAAATATTATTCTAGGAACTGAAACGTAAATATTGCAGGGGAGTAACGTATATAAAACTATGTAATAACTAATAAAATAAACTGCAGTGCATGGACCTACCTATAGTACGGGAAGGGCTGTGGCACGTGCAGATCCATCGGCGTGTGGGTGAGATGAGCAGGGTGAAAACCGTTGGCAGCGGCGGCGGCCACCGCCGCGGCAGGGTGTAGATGATTGTGGTGGTGGTGTAGGTGGTGGTGATCGGTGTCGGCGGCGGGACGATGATGATGGTGATGATGGTGGTGGTGCCCGAGTACCGCGGCAGCAGCCCACGGAGACGCACCGCCGCCGCCTCCGCCACCGTCGAGCTCGACGTGCATGATGGTGCCCCGCGAGGAATAATATTGTATTCGAACGGTATGTATGTATTACGATATGGTAATATCCGTTCCGGTCGGGTATAGTAAAAATATGCGACAAAATAAAATATCGACTAATAAACGACGACACTCGTTAATATTGCTGCCATATTAACACCAAACCCGATGTCGTCGGCGCGCCATAGCGTTTTGCCTCGCGACGACCGAGGACGCACGATATAAGGGTACGTATAATTCAAAAAAAAAAAAAAAAAAAAACAAAATAAACACTGGAAAAAAAGGATATCACAGGACGACGATTAATGCACGCGCGAACATGAAAAACAAATATATAACATTACAAGCCCAAAAACGCACCGGGCCGTACCTACAGCGACGGTATCGTCGTCGTCGAGTAATGCATTCGAACGGGTTGTCGATACGAAAAGGCCGAACACTTGATGGGCGGAAAACGATCGAAAACGGCGCGATATTTTAATATATATGTATTATATTTTTTCACGCACGACGACGACGACGACGACGACGACGCGAGAAACGAACGCGCGGACGGACGGACCACGGACGGACGGACGGACAGACGTGCGGCTGATCAGCGACGCGTCATTGATAAACGGCCGTGTGCCGGTGGCCGGCTCGCGCGTATACCGCGTATCTGCGACCCGATGGGCGTTCACCGGCGGTCCACCACCACCGCGTACCGTCGCTCCGCCTTCGTCGCCGAACGCCCAACACGTAACAATAATAATAATAATAATAATAATAGCATTATTACATTACGCAATGTTGTTATTATTATTATTATTATTACTATGCCCAGGTACCGCGATTATATTATTATTATTATTGCTATTATAGCCGAGTAATAGCGGCGACGATAGTGTCTGTTGCAGTTGTTTACCTGTTGTGCTTCGACGTCGTCTGCCGCACACTCCGCACTCGTCAGTCGTCGTCTTTGGTCTTGAGTGATATTCCGTGACGATCGCTGTAATAACATTATGACGTTTGTTAGATGATCGGTATGTCTGTGACGATGTGTCGTAAAACAATAAATATAATATCACATCGACGACAATGTACCCGCCGACCGCATTAATTGTGAATTAAACGATAATGTTATATTTTATTATCGTCACAACGATAATAGGTACAACAACAATATTACACGTCCTGCAAATCGCATTAATAATGCGCGTGCGCGGTGTGATTTGCACTGGGCTTAAGCTATATTATATTATTATATTACATTGTCCATTCGGCGGGCGGGACCAAATGAATATTATTATTTATTATACACGTTGGTAGGTACCAACAAAAACAGATAAGCTATTTAATTGTTTACATATAAAAAAAAATAATAATAATATTAACTTGATATCATAATATTGTAATAGGTATTATCGCGTTGACGTGAAAACCTCAAGTAGGTACACATTCAAGATCCTCTACCAAAAAAATGATTATAAAAAACTGTTTAGGTACACACGTTTGGTCTTGATTTTTTAAATAGTGTTATTTAACGAGTTAATAACATTATGTTACACCTGCTGAAAAAATAATGACTTTTGATCGATAGGTAATGAAATAATGTTATTCTATGTGCAAGGCACGTACTTATAAATTATTCGAAAATATGCTAAAATGCAACATGTATAATTGTACAGACAAACGTGCTAATAATTTGTCTATAGACCGTTTCGTTAATTTATTAATAGGCCACGCAACATATCTTCCAAAAATTAAATTGTTGTAATAATTCTAATAGAAATATTGTAACTTATGCAATTTAAATATTCTCCTTTGGGTATTATATATATATTTTTTTTAGCAATGTAAAAGAATAATAATAAAATATAATTCACATGGTTTATATTTCAATTAATCGTCTATAACCTTAATTGATTGAAAATACCTTTTAATTTTTATTCGAGTAAAAATACATTAATCAAGTTAATTTTATGTGATAATATGTAAAAGAATTACATAATATGTAGATACACTATCATTTATCAAGAAACGAAATGATATCTATTAAGTTTCGTATCAAATGTCTAAATAATTATGGTAATGTTATGAGTGTTATGACGTTAGCTTAAAAATCCTATCGAAAATATCTGTTATAGACTATATAGAGTATCATAAACTACCTATAATAGTTCTATTCAGACATTCAGTTTATACTTAGTACGTATACTGGTATACTTACTTTACGAAATCTATATTAATTAGTAATTAGTAATTACTACATACAACGTCATAAAAGTGTACGGTCACTGCTCAATAATGTTCATTATCAATTTATAAATATGATCGTCGATTTATTAGTTATTATAACTTACTATTTATTACACTAATACCTATAATATTATGTATACTAGTTTCTTTTTATAATATTATTTATATTATGTAGGTTTATTGTATTATATTTTATAAATGTGAGTAAATCATAATAAATGAAAAACTATATCAAATGCAATTTTAATATTATTTATTCTGGTATAATGATATATATTATTATTATTGGTAATAAGTAATAACTAAATAGGTATTATGGAATTTATTATATCTTATTTCTATCATATTTTTTCTATCCTCACTGTAAGGACTGAGGTTGCATATCATTATATATTATGTAGGATATCCGATATGCTACTGTAACTATTATACTCTGATATAGTTACGCTATTTACTGTCTAAAATAAATAAAACAATCATCAATCAATACCCCACTTAAATATTAATCGGCTATAATACATTATACAAATCTATATTAATATAATAATATATAGTGTATCGACTTTTTTAATCATAAACAATGTATACTTATATGCAGTTATGAGCTTAGCCAATCAATAGAACAAAAAAGGAATATTATTAAAGATTTAAGGCCTACAACTGGCCTAGGCTTGATAAGAAGAAGTAATGGGTATAATCTATGTATAATTATATATTATTCTATCATTCGACGTAAATATTCAATGACCACTTAGTCAAAATAATAATAATAATAGGTAACAATACTATAACGTTAAACATTAAACAATTCGTTGGTTAGATTATTTAATGAAATCCACCATCCCATCGAGATTATAATATAGATTTCGATGTAGCTCAGCAAGTTATAAGTATAAAACTAATGTCATTATTTTTTTTTTCATAATAACGTTCATGACGTATAAATAAAAATTCAATAATGTTTGATTCTTAAGTTTTATTAATATATATATATATATATATATATATATATATATTTAAAACATTAAGAAATTACAGGTATGCAATACTGTAGTATTTACTATTTACATTTTACTCAATTTTGTTTATTTATCTATATATTGACTATACACACTATAAAGACACTATACATCGGGGTCAAATTCTGCCGCGGTGGTCGTAAAAGCAAGCAATTAGCGTGTATCATGTGGTCAAAATCGTTCCATAAAATATATACACCCCTCGATTGTTATAGACATTAATGTTCTGTATACGACGTATAAATTGTAGAAACTGCTAACTCTAATAATATAATTTGAACCACAAGAAATCGAGTTATATTATTTACAAATACTATTTGAAAATTGATAATTCCATTGTAAATTATACTTTATAGACAATAAAATAATAATTAGATATTTAAATTAATAATAATAGTGTTAAGTTCATCTTTTAAATACGATCATTAGTTTTAAAATTATAAAAATATGATAAAATTAATAAAATAAGTTTTTTGAATTAATACTTATTTCTTAAAAAATGGCCTTGTATTAGAAATATTAATAGTGTATAAGAGACAATAATAGTATTTAAAAGTATCATCCAGTGAACTAAAAAATATATAAATATATTAATATAATAATAAATATTTCCATATAATAACTTATAAGCGATTATAATAAAACATAACATTTTGTAAAGAGGGTAAATATTTGTGTAATATTTTAATATACGTTTTTTTGATTATCTTTTAATTCGGTTTTTATTCTTGGCATTTTAAATAATAAATATGTGTCTAATAATAATTATAATAAGTAGTAACTATTACATTTATATTGGCATTTGTAATTTTCAAAACAAATAATCCATGTAAGATATAACACTAAATCTCTAATCATAAAAAATTATTATTTTAGTATAAAGTAGTAATTTAAAGAATAATATGATAAGTCATAATCTTTTTAACACTCCATTATGGTTGATGTAAATATGTAATAATAATTTATAATTTGTTTAAAGTGTTATTATAATGTATATCTTGAATACTAATTTTTAAACTACTGCCTTTAAAATTTATGTTCAACGATGGGGCTTATATTTTTTATTACTAAAATAATTCGATGAGCTGTAAACATTTCTTTTTATTTACATAATAATTTGTATAAATATGTTAGTTATTTTATTTGTAATGAGTATAGGTAGTTATCATATAAACATAAGTCAAGTAAATTAGTTTAATTTACTTAATAATACCGTATATTATATTATATATACCAGTACCTAATAATGTTGTTATTACTATATGTACGAGTAGTTAACTTCGTTATCATTGATAATATAAGCCTATAGTTGATCATATATATTGCTGGTTACTACCCATCCCCCAAATGTATTACTATGGAAAGTTTTTCAAAACACATCAAAAGGCTTCATTCGGATTTCTTTACAATAAATTATTACCTAGGAATATGAAAATGACCAATGAAGTGGAAATTGTTGATTATGTGAGTAAACCCCAACTACAGACTACAGTAGACTATAGTAAGGATTAAAGAACATTACGCAAAGGGTTCTTCTATATTATAATCCTACTTCACAATAGATAGTATCCATAATATATACGCCAGCCAGATGTACCTAAAAGACGACGGACGTTTATTCGTACCCAGAACACATGATTTTATGAAATAATGTTGTTCAGTATTGAAAAATGATAAAGTTATATTATCTAATATTTTGTTTTACGAACAAATATAGCTATGTGATATGTCTAATATTTTTCACCAAAAATTGTTATGAAATGAACATTTTAAAATATAAGCAATCGGCTTATAATATTATTTCTTTTTGAATACTATTATATTTACTAAAAATATATTTAAAACGTATAACAATGTGAACAATAAATTACAACATAAACCTATAGTAAATAAATTAGGTGTAAGTATTTATATGTAATAAACATATTAACAATGTTAAAAAATAAATAAGTTACTCGTCACTATATTAGCGATAAAAGAAATAATGGATTTACTTTATTCGTTAGTAAAATAAAATTACTAGGTAAAAACTTCTTCCTTACCAAAAAAGTAACGTTACAAAAAAAAAAAAACATTACAAGGGTATTCTCTAGTTTTTAATAAGTATAAACTAGGTTATTTTAAGATACCAAAAACCAATGAAAAAAATTATAAATAATTATCACAATATATTATTAGTTTTAAGCCATTCTAATATAATATTAGCCAGTCTACTTAACATATATCCGAAAAAGTTAATTAAATTATTTATTTATCTAATTTTTCTCTTAATTTATACAGCGCAAGTAGATATGTTATTAATGTTATTATGTTTATGTTGTTCTAAGTTTAAATGACTAAATTATAATAACATTTTAGGTATGTATATTATCTATATATTAATAGGTATACATATTTATAATATATTTATAGTATTGCATTTTTATTTATTTTCATTTCATTTTATTTTTTAATTAAATTAATTTTTTTTTAAATACTCGAAATAAGCTGAAAATATGTCGATGTGTTATAAACTTATAACTTATAATTGTTATAAATGTTATAACAGGTAGGTATAAGAACTATTTATCAAAAATAATTTCCGTTCCTTTTCTACTTGGAATCTACTTAGAAACATCTTTAATTTAATTACGTTTAACGCGTTATAAACAAAGCATAGGTAGATACCGTTGTGGCGTTGTTACAGACTTAAAGCAACGTGTTACTTCGTTAAATTACCAGTGTAACTATATTCAACGATGCGCATTATCGATAAGAATTTTAGGTAAATACTAAATACTAAATAATATATCAAAGTCAAATCACTACAAAAAGCGTAAATAATTAATAGATATAGGTTATCTATATAATAGCTTATGGTGATAACTTATTATATTAATACATAAATAATAATATATATTATGAAATTAAAAATTTAGTTTATAGCGTTGTATCGTTGTTATAGGTACAACAATAATACAATTTATCTACACTGTTTATCTATTTTTTTAGTTGTTACTTTTATAAGATTTAATTTAATTAACATTTTTGAAATATATTTTTCATAAAATAAGGCATATAGTAGGTGTACAAATTGACAAATATACTAATAATTATTAAAGTATAATTTACAAAAAATATTAGCATCGTTATTTTGTTTTATTAAAACGAATAGGTATCTCTGCTTAACGTATTCCACTTAAAGTTTTAAATATTGATAAAATCAAACGTTGACTAATAATATTAGCTACCTATCAGGTGTTTAAAAGCTAAAATTAAATTTATGTTTTCTTCAAAATTGTAACTATAAATTTTTAATATCATACTATAATAAAAACTATATAAAAATAGTGAAAATTATGTCCATAACATACTGAAAATTAAAATACAATAAGCAGTTTTTTGCATGTAGTAAGTTCTATAATATTTTGATGATTTAATGTGTTCAGTAGGAAAATCAGTAGTTCTACCTTATATTATAGGCATTGTACTTGAAATAATTAAAGGACATAATTTAATAATTATGAAACCTACGGTACATATAACGCAAATATTACAATCTATAATATATTAATATTTATTATTTATTAGGTATATAGGTAACGTGTAATGTATTAACTTAAATACTTAATGCGTATAGGTACATTTAATTTGAATTTATGTACATATTTATTTTTTAAATGTTAAATATACCTAATAATTTCCCCTGCAGGATGTATAGATTTGGGAATGTATTATAATATAAAAATGGAGTTAGTACCTACTTATAGTTAAAATATTTAGCTGTGAATTAGTACGTATCGTAATAGGATTGCATTTGGGTATAAGGACCTTTTTATACTTTTAAACGTATTTCCTTCCGGTAGCGGTGAATTATATATATATAAAAGAATTTCAGTAACAATAACTAAAGTGTTTTTAGGGGTAAAAAAGTGTACAAAAAATCTAGTCTTGTGAATAAAAAAATGCTTTAGGGTAGCTCGATTCGCTTCAACGCTAAACCACAAAACATTTGAAAATTTTTTTATCATTTCACGGCTGTTAATGTATCGAAATGTGTTAGCCTTACGGTTTGCCATTCTTTCGTTATTATCCTGTTACATAATGCAGTCATTCAAGTATGAAATGTACCCAACGCATACCTCCCCCCAGGAGGGTTAAAGGATCACTGTCAACATTGAGCACATCAAATCGCGACATCTATAATTATGATGCTTATAACCAATAATATGTGATTATAATGATTAATAAAAGACATCAGTAATTAAAAAAACTAAAAAGTCTGTTTAATATTCCTTAAATAATATAATTATTAATAGTAATTATTGTTAGTTAATGCTAGCATAATTCTATACATAAATGTACTTATACATAATATATATGCACAATTATAGATTCGAAAATAAATTATCAATTTAGGTAATATAATTATAATTTATAACGTACTTACTCTTAAAATATATGCAATAAAGAAATGGTATTAATTTGTATTAATAAATAATAATTTAATCATGTATAGTTTATACAAACTAAATTTCTAAACTAATTCGATGTTAAGCATAATTTGTTTAAATACCAAATAAGTACCTACTTTAATTATATTTTTTGTAGGTATACATATTTTGTCATATCAAAATTAAGTTTCAAAATACTTATTTATATATTTAAACAATTGTAATCTTAGAAAAATATATGTGAATTTATGCATACCAATAGTCGTTGAAAAATATAGGTACAAAACGAATTATATGGATATATTAATAATTAAAAGTTACCCGAACTGAATTCCATATATTTCGGATGAATTTTTTTTTTAGAGTGGACTCGATTTACATTGCTTATTTATTTTATTGAACTTGAATAAATATTTATTAATTATAATAATATGGAATACATATTAAATTTGTTATCCAAATTAAAAAATATATTATACCTCATTTAGTCTTAGGACAGATTATTTATTAGTGCCATTTATGAAAGTGGTAAGTTTATGCAATTTTCCAACCGTACCTATAAGATAAAAAAAAATACAGAACAAATTTACATTAGACATGTTTTTGTTGGCTCATTGATTTTTGTCGAAGCAGTTAATACATGAAATTGGCGACGATATTGTCCCTAGGGTGCGTTAAAAAAGACAAATTACCGATATTTTCATCATTTCAAAATAAGTGATTTCACGGGTAATTCGTTCGAATTTTGCATATGTCAAACAGACATGTCCATATATTATTTTGTGTGTATGGGGATGATAAACAGGAAACATCCGTAGTTCAATATATTTCCTCATTTTACACACGGTCTGGAATTTCCTTGTGCATCTGTGGATGTACGCAATATGATCTTATCCCTTTGCCGTTCAAAAGGGGACTACTAATGATGAAATAAAGACTGTGTGAAGGACAGTTACAAAATTACGTACGTATTATTATTTTTAATAAAAAACCTAAAAAAACAACACACATACAATGTCCAGCATGAGTGAAATGATTAATGAGCAACTATACGAGGGCTCTAGTGACGACACAGGTGAAATATAAATCGCTAGAGGGTCGTTCGTTATATATATTATATGAAAAATAACTGGCAAAATATGGTCCATTGAGGATCGTCCGTGATGCGCTGCCGCGGCCGTCGCCAGTTTTCCTAACTTATAAAAACGTAACACATGTTTCATATATAACTTTAATGGAACATTTATTGTTAAAAAAGAACTACACATTTGTTTTTTCGTTTAGATTTTCACAGCTATGTTTCAGCGCACAAAACTACTGTAATTTACTAATATCCAAGAACAAAATATAAAAAATATATTTTAAATAATCAACGATCGCATATTGTTAATAACTTAATACATTTATAAATTCATATACGTTAATATTTAGAATATCGATTAAAAAGATACTTATATATTGATTTTAAAATAATTAATAAGTGTGTGCTTTGTATAGGGAAAACTCTTTTGAAACAGTATATTTTATACCTATAAAGTATTAAAATTTTAAATTTTAAAAGCCTATAATGGTAATTGAAATTATTAAACTCGTTTAGTCGTATGATAGTTTAGAATTTAGATTGAACATCTTGAAAAAATAGTGAGTAGGTATTATTGAGTATTATAGCAGTATAGAACCCGACAATTGATTTGTATTATCTCTTGTTATGCAACTTAACTCAAAAACTATAAAATAAATGTTTTTTTATATATATTTAGGTTTATTTATTGAATTAACCATCGACTATTAGTTATTTTTTTATACGGCTTAATGACGTTATTTATTTGCTGGTATGGTACTAGAGTTGTATTGTAGTTTGATAGCAATAAATTAAGCATATAGTGCAAGACTAAAGTGTGACAAAAGTTTCAAGTCATTAATATTCGAAGAACAAAAAAACATTTTATAATCAGTTATAAGTTATAACGTATCAATCTGCGATGCTTGTCGATTTTTACTTCAATAGCAGACGCAATCGTGTGTGAAAATTCAGCGGCTGCTCAGCGCCCCTACTCATTCTGTTATGAACGCACCATAATTTCAAAAGGCACAGTATTATACGAGTATTATATTATATATACAATAATATGTGTATGTGATAATAAAAGTAAAACACCCTTCGACTAAACTAGTAAACTATAATATTATTAAGACGTACTAAACTTGTGTAGTTGTGTGTATAAATAATTGTACATAAGACTAATATTTTAGATGTCTTATTAAAAAGTTGTATCAATTAAATTTAGTTTTGTACCACACGAAAATTATAAATTTATTGTTATGTACCTACAACAGATGTGCGTGTGTGTGTGTTGGTTTATGTATAACTGTCGTTTTAATGATATCATAAAGAACAAAAAATACTAAATATTCTGTTGTTGTTTTTTATGTACTTACTATTATATTATGAAGGTACAAAAGTGAGTGTTGTCAAGGTGGTTTCTAACAGAAGGGCTGAGAGCGTATACCCGTTATCAGATTGAACGGGTTTTTCTTTTTCCAACATCGTCGTTATCATCACCGCGTGGTAAGATTTATAGTGTTTCCGTTTTTATTTTTAATCTTTTTGAACTCTGACCGACATCGGTGTGTGTATAAAACTGAAAGATGAAGATATTATAATATGAAAATTCATAATAGACCCACAATACACACATATTATTATATAACTAGTATTATAACACAGCTGATATCTAACTTCGTAAATGGAAGATAACGAGATAATTTGTTTACCTATGTCATTCTGTGTAAATGCTGATGTATACAATTAATTTAATAATGCTTTCTATTTTTATCAAGACAAATGATTCTATACGGTATACGTATTTTCGTATATAATATATGTACCTATGTATGAATGTATGATGTACATGCAAGTCGGTAAACCCCATCCCCTATTACTACAACAGGGTAAGTTTTATTTGATTGTTGATGAGTATCCTATACACCTAATATATTTTATTATTTTGTTTAAAATTAATTTTATAAATTTTTATTTTGATATGAATATTATACCCTATCAGATAAAAGAACAATTAATGTAATTTATAATTCAATATGTACCTATTAGTTTAGATATTGTGTATTACACACATACTATAATACCTATTGCATTTTCTCGCGTTAAACATTCTACAACAATATTACAATAAATAGTTGAGTTACATATACAATTTTGTAATTACCTACATTATAATTCAATAATGTTACTTGTACAGTAACGTATTAATATAATAGTGATAAATATTTATACATGTAAATGGTTATATTTAATCTGCCTAAAAAAAAAAAAAGAAAAAATGATCATGGTTTTTTGCTATTATTTTTCAGATTGATGTAATAACTTTTTTCGGAAAGATATTCAAAGATTTGTTTAACAAAAATACTACAAAATGATACTTAATAAAATATTGATGAAAGAAATATTTATAATATAATTGATATGTACTGTATTGCATTATATTTCAGAAGATAAAACATTATCCTCAAACGCTTATGATGCAGAGGCTGATAAATATTTTACTATTGTGGTAAATGATAATTAATAATTTTATACAATAACGTTAGAACAAAGTTTATTCGGATTTTCAATGCATTAATTTGCATTATGAAATATTAGGTCTGATACAAATTACAAATTTATTGTATTATTAAAACTTAATTATTATAATAATAAATATTTATAGTTTGTACCATATTATATCACCTTATATAACTTAAAATGTAATTACTGCATCTTTCTGTAAATACCGAAAATTGGATAAATAGATTCATAGTTCGATCCTATTTATATAGATAATATTTTTAAATAAATAAAAAATGTTATTACGCATTCCTAGTAAAATTCATGATACCTAATATAAAATACATACAAATCTATATTCCAACGACGAATAATGTTTTAAAATTATAACAAAATAATTAACATATCATTATTTATCGTTTAAATAAGTAATTTCGTCCAATTTGGAACTTAGAATGTCTATAAAAAATAATTATCTTTATTAACTATTTATGAAATATTTTATACTACCTACATTTTCACAACTTAAATACAAAAATAAACTTTTTTGGAATTTTTAACTAAAAAATGGTTTGCATTTTTTTGCGTTTTTTAAGTATTTCATCAACATTTTTACTTCAAATGCGTATAAAAAAATGTATGCCTTTGTATTTTTAATATTTTTATACGTATAATATAAGAATAACTTCTATAATATCTTGTATTAAATTTTGACCATGCGAATAATTGTTTAATGAAATCTATAGAAAAAAGAATAAAAAAATTTGCTTGCCCATTAATAACCCAAAAAGAGTTTGAACAAAGTTATTTCATAATTAAAATGCGATTGTATAAAAATTTGACGAAAATTTCAAGTATCTATAAGACCTAGGTATCTATTATTATTATTTATTATTTTTTGTTTTGGAGTATAAAAATTTATGATACTATAAAATACAAAAACTGTAATATAAAAATAATTATTTTACGAGTGAATATGAATATCGTAAACATTTGAACTTGGAATGCTCATAAGTAATTAATTAGGCTTTCTGGTAGAATTTTTTTTCATACTTAGGTTAAAATACTAATAAAGAATCCTACATTGAATTTTTAAGTTTTGGGTTTTTAAACAATATTTTATGAATGTTTAACTACAAAATAATTTACGTGATTTTACGAATTTTAGCAAAATTCTAATTTTAAATGCTTATAAAATATTATTGTGAATTTGTGACTAATGATTTTCAATATTTCTTAATTGAGATATTAACATTTTATGAGTAATGTTGTATTACATTTTTTATTCAGTATATGGTTTGTAATCAATATTAATAAAAAAATTTTTTATGTCTATTGATTATATGATCAAAACTATTTAGTAATATTTAAAAAGTTAATTTTATTGTGAATTTAAAATGACAATAAATCGAATACTGAAATTTAAACATTAAAAAAATTATTAATACTCAAAATTATGGTGGAAAGGGGTCAAAAATAAGGAAAATCATAGCTTTTTTAAAAATAAGGAAAAAACAAATTTGCACAATAGACAGAGTTATTTATAGACATTTTAAATTTAAAATATTTTTTTTTATACATATTGTTTTAAAGATGGTCGCTAGGACAACAAGTTTGAACTTAATACGAGGTTTTTCATACCTACCAATTTTTTTACTATTGTAATCTAAAAATATTAACGATTGAACATTAGACTTGATTTTGTCATGAGCATTTGATGTTTACATTTTTATGAAATTAGATACTCCTATAAAAAACAACAATTTTATTTATTTATTTGTAATTCAAAAATATTATTCATAGATACTTTAAACTTGAAACTTTTACATACATTTTTATACTTTATACACACAATGACATTTTTTTAATGTTATGTTGAATGTTTGTAAGATGAAATGAACACATGCTAGTTTGGCGTTATTTAAAATGTATAATAAATAATAATATTATTGATTTTCTACAATATATTATTTAGATTTCTTATTAACTTTTTAGTGATCTAAAATTTAATAATAGATTATTTACAAATTTTGAAATGTATTTGACGCTTATTAATTATTATAGTTATACATTGAACTTAATAAAACGTATGTTTATTGTATTTAATATTTACATATAAATTTGAGTATTACTTACAAAAATTGATAACCATACTTCGTTCATACTTTTATAATATACATATATGTAATATAGGTATCAGTGCCACAACTACACTACTTTGGGCCCGTGTGTAAATAAAATTATTGCCACCCCCTCATTAAAAACTAACTAATTATAAAATTAATTACTTATTTAAAATTTGTAAACATAGTTTGGAATTTGAGTTTTTACTCATACAAAAAAAGGTTAACATAATTAGAACCATAGGCGGCATTTAGGGGGGGCATGAGGGGGCAGTTGCACCCCCCCCCCCCAGGAAAAATATTGAGAAGGCAAACTTATCATTTTGCTTCCTCATAAATATAAATATTATTAATATTATTTAAACAATTTTTAATTTTTATAAAATATTTATGTTGAAATTAATTTTGTACAATTATATTATAAGAAAATTATTCCTCATGTTAAGTCAAATCAATATTATCAATATTACCATTAATTAATATAAACTAACGTAAATTTTATAAAACTGTGGATATTAATATAATATTATGATTGCTTTCTAAACATAACATGACATAATATACCACACATTTTAGATTCTGAACGAAGTGATGAATGTATTGATTTTACAATGATGAGTGTTTTTATTGTTTTTTTTTTTTTGTTTTTGTGTCTGTGTACAGCATAACTAGTCGAAATAATGCTCCAATTTCAAACTATGGGGGTGGTTTCCGATGTAAAAGTGAATATTCTTGGTGAATTATACAGGTAAAAAGTTAACATTTTCCAACAGTTTTCAAAAAAATCGAAAAAACCAAAAAAAAAAAAATGACGGAAAAACGGGAATTTTTACGCAAAACCACTTTTCGACCAAATCGTTTTTTTTTATGGTTGTAATTCAAAAACTAATCTCTGAAAATACTTGAAATTTTCACCAAATGTTAATGTCAGTGGTATCTATATATAGTTAAATTTTCAAAAATTTTTGACTTTTTTTGAGTTATTTATAGATCACCAAAAAGTTTTGAAAATTTAATACAAGGTTCCTTATGAGTTTTTTTTATTGTAGCTAAAAAAAAATTAAAAATCGTTTGTCACAATTTTTTTTTATAAGGTTATAGTTCAAATTTTTACGAAATCTATCGAAAACACGAAAATTTGCAAGACATTTTGAAGTTGAAAAATCATAAAATTTTTTATGTTCATAACTAAGGATTAAAATTATAACACTAAGTTTTCCATAAGTTTTCCTTCAAGTAGCTACAGAGAAAACTCATAATATCATTAAAGGAAAAATTTTATGTGCATTTGAATTTTAAATTTTTACGAAATAGCCTAACGACAATGATTTATCCCAAAAGATTTTAAATATTTGTTATTATTCAAAAAGTATAAGTCGTAGATACATGAAAATTTTACCAGTTATTAGGAATCGCGATTTCTTTACGTGATTTAATTTTTAAAATATTTTGAATTTTTTTGAGTTATTTATAGACAACTGACATTTTCAATTTTTCTGAAAAAATATTTTTGTCGTGTCGATAAAATTTTTTTGGCCCTATTAAAATACTTGAAAATTTAAAACAAAGTTCCTCATAAGTTATTCCTATAGTGATTAAAAATTATAAGAATACATAATCACAATTTTTTTTTATTAGCATTTGAAGTTCAAATATTGACAAAAATTCGTCAAAACCATGAATATTTGAAAATTATTTTGTAGTTATAATTCATACAAATTTTTTGTATAAGTAGCTAAGAGTTGAAAATTTAATACAAGATTTTCCATAAGTTTAGCTAATAATAATTATAAAGAAACTTAAATTTTGATGTATTCAGACCATTAAAACATAAACCACCTTTTTCACCAACCACTGAAAATTATATCCTAGGCTGACAAATCATCTTCGTTCAGAATCGTTTTTCGTATACAATGATAATTATCATTGGATTCAAATTTAACACTCCTATAATGTATAATAGTGATACACACGGCACCTAATGTACAGCAGAGCGGTACCCACTTGCCCGCTTTTTTTTATTAAGATGCACAATCTCTACTTTTTAGCACAATAAGTGTATGTGGTGATAGAATAAAAATACAATGAAAATAGGAATAAGAAACCACCCATTAGTGACACTTGACTGGGAAATTATATAAATATAAATTATAAAAGTTAGTAGTGTGAGATGTTATCTGTTCTTATTGAGATAATAAGTAAGTAAAATTTAGGTGGAATGTATATGTAGATAAGTTGAATATGAGAAGATTTTTAAATAGGTTAGTAAATTATGAGTATTATGACTTTTTCCCCCCGGATAATAAGAGCTAAGTGCCGCCTATGATTAGAACATATAGAAGTATTTGAAAATAAATAAATGTAATAATTTGTAGCCTATTTTATTCATTTTAAATTTAAATACAAAAATAAATAATAACAATTTTTAATTCATAAAATTTTTTCCTATAATAACGCTTCGAGTTTTTTCTATAGCTATTTAAAGGAAAACTTTTGGAAAACTTCGTGTTGGATTATTTAACTTTAGATATGAATACAAACAATTTAATGAATATTTAATTACTTCCAAATTTTTGTGATTTTGACATAGACCGTACAAATTTGAACTTTAAACGATTATAAAAAAATTGTGACCAACGATTTTTGATTTTTTTTTTTTTAATTACAGTAAGAACGACTTTTTAATAAGAAGTTTTTTTGAGAATTCAAAGTTATTTTATTGACGTTTCAAAAAAAATTCCCGTTGTCTCTAAATAGCTAAAAAAAAAAGCCATAATATTTTGAAAATTAAACCGTATATGGATAACGCTAACATAAACATTTAGTGAAAATTTCAAGTATTTACAATGATTCGTTTTTGAGTTACAACAATATAAAAAAAACATTTTAAATCATTTTTATCATTTGCCCCCCCCATTATAGGTTGGGGCCCTGGGCCCGTGTATTTAACACACGCAACACACCTGGTTATTGCGGCACTGAAAGGTATGTATGTATTTATTATATATTTTATACCCTCTTCGAATTAAATAGTTCAGTTCTTAAAAATAAGTCGTGAGTAAATAATTACTTTGGCATAGGCCATTGCGCTATTTGAGCATCATTTAATTGTAATGTAGTAGGTAAGCAATATATTCATTTTTATAGAACGATCCAAGAGAAAGAAACGATAACTGTAACACTGAAATGTGTAGGTTACAAATATTCAATGTAATGAAATATGATTTGCATTTTTATTTTAGATTCTGAACGAAGTGATAAATGTATTGATTTTACAATGATGTGTGTTTTTTTTTTGTGTGTCTGTGTACAGCATAACTAGTCGAAATAATGCTCCAATTTCCAATTTGGGGGTGGTTTACGATGTAAAAGTGAATATCCTTGGTGCATTATAAAGGTCAAAAGTAAACATTTTCCAACAGTTTTCAAACAAATTGAGAAAAACAAGAAAAAAAAAAATGACGGAAAAACGGGAAATTTTACGCAAAACCAGTTTTCGACCAAATCGATTTTTTGATATGGTTGTAATTCAAAAACTAATCACAGTAAATACTTAAAATTTTCACCAAATGTTCATGTCAGTATTATCTATATACAGTTAAAATTTTTTTGAGTTATTTATAGACAACTGAAATTTTCAATTTTTCTGAAAAAATATTTTTGAAGTGTCGAAAAAATTTTTTTGGCCCTATTAAAATACTTGAAAATTTAAAACAAAGTTCCTCATAAGTTTTTCTTATAGTGATTAATAAATTTTAAGAATACATAGGCTCAATTTTTTTTTATTAGCATTTGAAGTTCAAATATTGACAAAAATTCGTCAAAACCATGAATATTTGCAAATTATTTTGTAGTTATAATTCATAAAAATGTTTGTATAAGTAGCTAAGAGTTGAAAATTCAATACGAGATTTTTCACAAGTTTAGCTTATAATAATTATAAAAAAACTTAAATTTTGGTGTATTCAGGCCATTAAAACATAAGTCACCTTTTCACTAACCACTGGAAATTATATTCTAGGCTGACAAATCATCTCCGTTCAGAATCGTTTTTCGTATACAATGATAATTTTCATTGGATTCAAATTTAACACTCCTATAAAGTATAATAGTGATCCACATGGCACCTAATGTACAGCAGAGCGGTACCCACTTGCCCGCTTTTTAGATTATGAGCGAAGCGATGAATGTATTGATTTTACAATATTGTGTGTTTTTTTTTTTTTTTGTGTCTGTGTACACGAGAATGTGTCAAAATAGTGCTTCAATTTCAAACTTTGTGGGTGTTTCCCTGTAGCAAAATGAATCTAGTTGGTGTATTGGGGAGGTCATTTTATGAATTTCCAAATAGTTTTCAAAATCGGGTATAAAATCGGTATAAGTCGTAAAAACTTGAAAATTTTACCGATTATTATGATTGGCATTTTCTTTACATGATTTAATTTTCAAAATATTTTGACTTTTTTTGAGCTATTTATAGACAACTGAAATTTTAAAATTCTCTGAAAATTTTTTTTTGAAGTGTCGATAAAAGTTTTTTGGCCCAATCAAAATACTTGAAAATTTAATACAAAGTTCCCCATCTGTTTTTCTATAGTGATTAAAAAATTATAAGAATACATTTGTACAATTTTTTTTTATTAGCATTTGAAGTTCAAATATTGCCGAAAATTCGTCAAAACCATGAATATTTGCAAATTATTTTGTAGGTATAATTCATAAAAATTTTTATATAAGTAGCTAAGAGTTGAAAATTTAATACAAGATATCATTGGATTCAAATTTAACCCTCCTATAATGTATAATAGTGATCCACACGGCACATAATGTACAACTGAGCGGTACCCACTTGCCCGCTTTTTTAATAATACTATTATGATAAATCCATGCCATGTTTTGATTTGTTAAATTAATGTGATACCTACGTACAGTGCGCTCTAGTAACCCACACAATGAAAACTGTTTGAATTACATAGTACCTCGATACCGACCGTTTTTAAGGAGTTAACTATAGGCAATTTTTGATCAGACTATGTGCGAACCATATTATTGTATAAATTTGTAGATAGGTATGTAAGTAATGTTCATTATTCAATTATTATTACAGCACGCACAATTGCCATGTCAATCATTACACGAATAGCCGAATAGATGTTAATTATTTTGTTTTTTTGACCGGGGTATCAATATTTTATCAATAATTGTAAGTATAAATTAATCTATTTATTTGATAAAATTTCTGAAAAAAAATTTTAATTCAAAATACAATTTACTTGAACGGCTTTCTTACATTTTTAAATTATTTTTTTCAATTCAATATTCATAAAATTTAAAAATTCTTAGTTTATATTATTTGAGAAAAAATATTTTTAATGGTTACTAGCTTCATAAGTTCAATTTACAAAAAGAGGAAAAGTCGTTTTTAAGTTAACTGTTAGATTAATTTAAATGTTTTTAAGAGTTATGTACATAGCATAATATTGGTGATAATCGGTAGAAAGATA